>MCJB01004880.1:114535-126343 GCA_002018475.1 Nicotiana obtusifolia
AAGGGGGAAGGGGGAAGGGGAGGGCAGGAAGTCGCCATGCTCTTTTCTTTTTCATTTAAATACATATCTAGTGTGTCCATTATTTAATTACTTACAACTATTAGAATTTTATTTTTATTTGCAAATTGAGTGTCAAACGCAACTTGGCCTACAATTTGGATTGTGACATAAGAATCAATGAAAAAGATAAGGTAAGAATCTAGTCAAAATTGTACCATACACTTGTAAGACATAGACAATAACACAATAAACGACTTAATATTTAATTTACAATAATAAGCACACTTGGCTAGCAGTGTGAAGCCAGAAACTCTAACAAAGGATTCAAGAAAATGTAAGAATCCTAAATTTGGGATTCGATCCTTGACATTAGCCAAAATTTTAACCACCTCTACTATTATACAGTATAATTTATACGAGAAGTTCCCTTTATGTTACGAAGATTTATTTTCTTAACTATTTGCAAATTACAAAGTTCCCACTAAAAGTATTGGAAAAATGATATTATATAGCCGCTCTCAAAATAAAAGTCAAAAAATATATATATTTTGTATATATATGTTTTGCATGTTATATACAAAAATTATATAAATTTTATATACCTTTTCGGCTATCAAATATACAGAATTTCTGACGAGGACTAAAAGTGAAAAAAACCCATTAATATTGCACGTAGCTTTACCCTTATTGACTATACCTTTCTCCAAAAGGCAATTTTAAAATGTTACTACTAATGTTTAAGATTAATAGTGAATTATTTATAATGTTTCATTTGTAATTTTGTATATCAAATCATCCAAAAAATATAATTATTTCTTCTTAAGCACACTATTTCAAGTGTGACATGATGCCATAATTGGTAACATCCCTTGTGTATAGTTTCAGATTCCTATCCAAACAAAGAGACAAGTTTCAGCGGCTTATTAGCATAAATAAAGTAGTAGTATTAAAATGACTTCAAAATGACATGACATCTCATTTATGGATATGACTTAGGATTGTCCGACAATCATATAATCTTCGATAGGAAATTTGGTTCATGAATTCGTACTTTCATTTAATTTCCTGTCTCGACATTTATAATCTTTTAGTTTATTAAATTTGATGTTGGCACCGTCAAATCAAAATCAACGCCTCACAATTAGGGTTAAAATTCATATGGATGGTGGTGTTAATTATGCAATGACCCCAAAGATGCATGTGAAAACTGAAGTATTTATTGAATAAAAATAAAACGAAACTAATTCTATGTTTATTCTAACATTATTAGCTATCAAGAAATTTGAAGAGCGCTTTATCTAATACACTAGTAGCCTGTTTGGCCAAACTTCTCACCAGGTCAAAAGTGTTTTTTTCTTTAAAAAAGTATTTTTTTACTCAATTTTAGGTACTTGGCCAAGCTTTTTTTTTTTTTTTTTTTTTTTTTTTTTTTTTTTTTTTATAAAAAAAGTGGCAAGGAGTAGAAAAAAGTAGTTTCTCTTCAGAAACAGAAGCAGAAGCAGAAGCAGTTTTGACTTTTCTTCCTACTAAAAATACCTTTGCAAAATATTATATATGCCAAAATAACCTTAATTAGTTAAACTATTAAGTAATATAAATTGACTTTTGGGATGAACTTTCATATTTATTGGATGATATTTTTGATATATTTAAATTATCTTGAAAGAATAAAGTACTTTTTAATTTTATTTTTATATTTTACTTAAATAAAATAAAAAACTTAATTATTATCTTTAATAATAAATATTTTTAATTATTTATCTACTTATATAATATTAACTATTAAGCAAATCTCTTCATGTCCTTATTTTTAATTTGACACATAAAAGTACTTTTTGAAAAGCTTGGCCAAACACAATTATTGTTCAAAAGTGTTTTTCAAATTGATTAGCGAAACACAAAATGCTTTTCTCCAAAAGTATTTTTTTAAAAAGCACTCTAAAAAATAAATTGATTTTTCCAGCTTGGCCAAACATGCTATAAATGGAATACATTTTGATTTTATTGTATCACTAAAATCACAAACTATTTTTTATTTCAGTAAAGTGACTAGACCATATTTTAATTCTAGCCTCAGTTAGTTTGGGCTTAGCGTTATCTTGGACGTATTTGAGTCAAAATGGCATGGCATAGCTATTTTTACGGCTGGCTATCCAAAATTAGTCACCATCACAAATGTCGTTGAATTCTAGCCATTTTAAATTAAAATATATTAGTAATTGATATTTTTGTCCTTCTCCCTTTTAACGTCCTGCTTAGTTAGTTTTTCGTTTTAATCGCTTTTTGCTTTCTTTAGAGTACTGTACGGATTTTGCTTTCTTGAGAATACATTCTTCAAATTTCCTCTGGGTTAGGTCAAATTTTCTTCAAACTTCGTCTGGGTAAGTGTTGTTTTTACAATACTATTGTTGAATTTTCGTTCTTATTGTTGCTTCGTTTGTTTTAGTTTTGATTTTTGTACTGTTAGCATTTAAAATTTTGTGGTATTTTAACATAGACGATTTTTTCTTTGTTTTTTCTCTGTTCAGTAGTTCGTCTTATTTATGATAATTTTGTCACTCTGTTTTTACTTTATGTTGTAATGTTGTAATCATTGCGTAACTTGTCTTGATAAGTTGTTCAAAACAAGTATATTAGGGTGAATTTTCAACTAGTTTGTTGCTTCAACTGTATTATAGATTGTTGGAGTTCTTGTCAAAACTTAAAATCCAGAACAATGTGGTGGACATCATACTTCAAAATTTAATTTTTTGTAATAAATTTAGTTCTAGTATATTATTCTGTAAGTCTGGCCTCTAAAGTCTTGTTGTCCAATATTATATACTGGATGAGTGTTATAATATACTGGAGTTCTGTTTATTTCTGATTACTTGTGTTTAATGATAATTTGTATATGTGTTTTTTTTGATATGCTGTTTGATTATGTTTTTTCATTCTAGCCCAGTATTTGTTTATGGAGTTTTATTTTTGTAATACATTTGTTTTTAGTATATTATACGGGAAATCTGCCCTCTGAATCCTTGTTGTCCAATATTTTATATTGGATAATTATTATAATATACAGGAGTTCTGTTTTATTTTTGATTACTTGTTTTTATTGATAGATTGTTTCTGTTTTTTTTTTATATGCTGTTTGATTATGTTTTTTCTTTCTATACTAGTATTTGTTTATGGAGCTTTATTTTTTGTCCTAAAGTTGACTCCAGTATATTATATGGGAAGTCTTCCGTCTAAAGCCTTTTTGTCCAAAAATTTATACTGATATGTCACGACCCAAAATCCACTGGTGGTTGTGATGGCGCCTAACACCGCCGTCAAGCAAGCCAACAATGATTGGTCAATTTAATTACTCATCTAGTACCTATTTAAAAATAAAATAAAAATAAAAGTAGTAGTGAGGCCCCAGGAATCAATAAGAAAACAAGTGCTAAGTTTCAGATCAGTGAATAAACCGAAAGTCTCAATCTAGCGGCGTGGTCCAGAACAAGCCTTTGCTGATCCATTCTTTCATTAACATTCAGTAAAGGTGCATAGCTTCTTTGAATGTCCCGCTCGCAAGTTTTAAGAAGTGGGGTCTTTCTTTTTGACTTCTACGTCTCTCTTTGAAAATATAGACTGAAAGAAGCTTCTATTTGTAGGCCTTTGGAGGCGCTTAACTTTAAGGCGAACCGTATGGCGGCTGGAAAGCGGTTCCGGAAGAGCGAAGAAAAAGGGGATGTTTTGTTAATAGGAACAAAAAAGTGTTTATAGCCGTAACGATATAAACAAGAATACTCATCCGAGCCGCAGGAACATGTACATACGGAATACGAGAATTTCCACCTTGTTGAAGATCTAGTGGTGCTACCCGAAGACTTAAATGAATAGCCTCTTTTCCCCCAGTGAGTTCCGCTTTTCATTTCGAATCAAAGGAAAGAGCTTCTAGGTTCTCATACAGAAAAAGCGATTAGAAGGCACCGCCCAATTATTTAGTGCTAGAAGCTAACCGCCATAAGCTCACCCTTCGGGTCTCGCTTCCAGCGCAGGAGGCCAAGAATTCTGCCAGATGTCCCGGCCTGGGAGCCCCGTTTGCCTTTGGTACTTCAGTAGATCTTCTAAAATAAAAAGCGCTACTTCAGCTCCCACTCAGAATGGTTACTGGACAAGGATTGGTTGTCTTTCGAACATCGGATCTCGAGTACAAGCCAAGGAGAAAGACGGCCAGACTCCAGTCGTCGGTTTACTGGAAGACTTGCTGAAGAGCTTATAATTTTTATTAATAAAATAGTGTGAAATAGAATTTACACGAACTACAGTAGTGAACGACCCCTAGGAACCCCCAAAACCCGGTGTCACAAGTGCATGGGCATCAACTAGGAAATATAATAAAATAAACATCTGTCTGGAATACAAGTTAGAAAGAAAAATATAAATAACTTTGATGGAGGCTCTGTAAGCTGCAGATCGTGACATGAAATGCAGCTCAGCGTAAAGTCCCCGAAATGGCCTCGCCTCTGCGCCCAAAGACCACTAGACATATATGTAGCTGCACAAAAATTGCAGTAAGTGTAGAATGAGTACGTAAATCAACGTGTACCCAGTAAGTATCTAGCCCAATTCCAAAGAAGTAGCGACGAGGGGTCAACATAAACACTTACTAGTGTTCCAACAAGACAGATACAGTAGAAGTAAACAGATGTGGATCAGAGAAAATAAACGAAGTAACAAGTATAATACATGGTATAATCCTTTTCTCAGCGATAACTCAAACTCTCAGCTAGTAGCTACCTCTTCAATCGAAGTATATATATATATATATATATATATATATATATATATATATATATATATATATATATATATATATATAATGGACTTTACCAGATAAGTCGTCACAGTTCAATCAGGACAAGCTCACAAATATGCTGGCTTCTTGCCAATTATTACGCACGATTTCATAAGAGTATTTTATAGAAATGCCGAGGCGTACGGCCCGACTATCATAACATTTGCCAAACCATAGATACATCTATTTTTATTGCTGAGGCGAACGACCCTTTCCCATGAGAGTGTGGTACATAAAGCCTGCCGAGGCGTACGGCCCGATCCATCATAGTATGCGCACTGCCGAGGGTCGAACAACACGAACCATAGATGTACCTATCCTATCGAGGCGAACGGCCCGATCCCATTAGAATAAGAAGCTTTGCTGGGTCCTTGAACCCACGTCTAATAAATTTTTAAGGGAAACCTTTTGGTGAGAACGCATAATATGGGAGAAATTCGTAAGAGGAGTACAATTTCCTCACGGCTAATCATTAAGCCCGTCGAATCTCTACAGTAGCAAGTCTATCACTCTACACAAGTCTAGTCTCAAGTCGCAACATAAAATAAAAAAGTTTAATAGGCAAGCGATAACTCAAATAGTACAGTTATAGCATGGCGGGAACCTAAATCTACCCGGACATAACATGAATTTAGCTACGCATGAACTCTCATCACCTGGTGTGTACATAGCCCCCCGCAACAAGTATCGCATAATAAATACATCACCTGGGGGTAGTTTTCCCCTCACAGAGTTAGACAGGAGACTTACCTCGCTCCGAAGTTCCATAACCGGTTCCAATGCCCCTCAAACACCTCAAACAAAGCCCGTCGATCCAAAACTATTCAAAGAATGTGCAAACTAATCAAAAGATACTCTAAACCCATCATTAGTCAATTTAAATAAATTTCTAAGCCTCGAGCCCACGTGCCCGGTTTTCAAAAATTTTCGAAGGTAAAATTTACCCATAACACCACGAACTAAAATATATAACTTATTCCAAATTCCATGTCCAATTTCGTCATCAAATTCCAAAAATACCAATTCTAGGTTTTCCACCAAAAATCCCACAATTTCTATTAATTTCCATGTTTATCCTTATACAAACCATGTATTTAACTTGTAATAGGTGGGAATTACTTACCTTGTGTTGCTTGATGAAAATCTCCCCTTGAAGCTCTCCAAAATCGCCTCAACCAAGTGAGAAAATGAGCAAAACCCCAATTTTAAAACAATCTGCCAAGCCGACTTTCCGCACCTGCGGAACACCAGCCTCACCTGCGGCTTCACACCTGCGGAATTTCCATTGCAGGTGCGGTTCTAACTTAGTCCAGGCACGTCCACATCTGCGGACCCAAATGCGCATCTGGACTTCTGCTTCTGCGGCCAAGGAACGCGTCTGCGCACGCGCTCTTGCGGACCATGTCCGTTTCTGCGATCAACAGGCCTTCCAGGCCTTTCCGTTTCTGCGCTCCTTCCTCAGTAGAAGCGACTCCACTTCTGCGCTCCTTCCTCCACAGAAGCGACTCCGCTTCTGCAGTCTTCGCGTCGCACCTGCGACCACATGCCACCTTTTCCAGGTCCGCTTCTGCGTCCAAATGCTCGCTTCTGCGAGCTCGCACCTGCGGTCAATCTTGTGCAGGTGCGATTACACCAGAGCTGGTGCACTTCAGCCTTTCACACAATTCCAAATTGATCCGTTAATCATCCGGAAACCATCCGAGGCCTCCGGGACCTCGACCAAATATATCAACTAGTTCTAAGACATCATACGAACTTAGTCGAGCCTTTAAATCACATCAAACAATGCTAAAAATACGAAGCACACATTGATTCAAGCCTAATGAATTTTAAAATTTCATACTTCTACATCCGATGCCGAAACCTATCAAATTAAGTCCGATTCAACTCAAATTTTGCGCATAAGTCATAATTGATATTACAGATATACTCCCACTTCCAGAATCGGAATCCGACCCCTATATCAAAAAGTCAACTCCCGGTCAAACTTCCCAAAAATCATCCAATTTCCAACTTTCACCAATTGACACCGAAATAATCTACGGACTTCCAAATCAACATCCGGACATGCTCCTAAGACCAAAATCATCATACGAACCCATTAGAACCTTCAAATCCCGATTCTGAGATCGTTTACTCAAAAGTCAAACCTTAGTCAATTCTTCCAACTTAAAGCTTTTGAAATTAGAATTTTCTTTCCAAATCAATCCGGAACTTCCCGAACTTTTCGAAATTAAATTCTGACCATACCTACAAGTCATAATACCTGAAGTGAAGCTACTCAAGGCCTCAAACTGCCGAACGACGCGCTAGAGCTCAAAACGACCTGTCGGATTTATAATTATTGTAATATACTGAAGTTCTATTTATTTTTGATTACTTGTTTTTATTAATTGATTGTATCTGTATTTTGTTATATGCTGTTTGATTGCGTTTTTTCTTTCTACACTAGTATTTGTTTATGGAGTTTTATTGTTTCTAATAAATTTGGTTCTAGTATATTATACGGGATGTCTGGCTTCTGAAGCCTAGTTCTCCCGTATTTTATATTGAAATATTATTATAATATACTGAAGTTGAGTTTTATTTCTGATTACTTTTTTTCAATGAGTATTTGTATTTGTGATTTTTTATATGCTGTTTGATTATGTTTTTTGTTTCTACCCCACTGTTTGTTTATGGAGTTTCATTGTTTTTGATTAATTTGATTCCAGTAGCTTGTACAGGAGGTCTGCCATCTGAAGGCTTGTTGACCAGTATGTTATACTGGATGACAATTATAATATACTGGAGTTTTGTTTATTTTTGATTACTTGTTTTTAATGATATATTGTATCTGTTTTTTTTATATGCTGTTTGATTATGTTTTTTCTTTCTACGCCAATATTTGTTTATGGAGTTTAATAGTTTCTAATAAATTTTGTTCCAGTATATTATACAGGAAGTCTGGCCTCTGAAGCCTTATTGTCCAGTATTTTATATTGGATGATGATTATAATATACTGGAGTTTTGTTTTATTTCTGATTACTTGTGTTTAATGATAATTTGTATCTGTATTCTTTTGTATATGCTGTTTGATGATGTTTTTTCACTTTAGGCCAATATTTGTTTATGGAGTTTTATTGTTTCTAATTAATTTGATTCTAGTATATTATACGGGACGGTTGCCATCTAAATCCTTGTTGTCCAGTATTTTATACTGGATGATGATGATAATGTACTGGAGTTCTATTTTATTGCTGATTACTTGTGTTTAATGATAATTTGTATCTGTAGTTTTTTGTATATGCTGTTTGATTATGTTTTTTTCACTCTAGGCCAGTAATTGTTTATGGAGTTTATTGTTTCTAATGAATTTGATTCCAGTATATTATACGGGAAGTCTGCCCTCTGAAGCCTTGTTGTCCAGTATTTTACACTGGATGATTATTATAATATACTGGAGTTTTTTTTTTATTTCTGATTACTTTTTTTCAATGATTATTTGTATCTGTTTTTTTATATGCTGTTTGATTATTTCATTTTACCCCAGTATTTGTTTATGGAGTTTCATTGTTTCTAAACAATTTGATTCCAGTATATTATACAGAAAGTCTGCCATCTGAAGGCTTGTTGTCCAGTATGTTATACTGGATGAGTTCTGTTTATACTGGAGTTTTCTTTATATACTGGATTTTAATGATGTCTACTAATCTAATTTGTAAGATGCTTGTCTTTATGATTTTACAGAATTGGAATTTTCAAGTAGTATATTGATGGTGCATATTCCTGAAACGCTCAAGTTTTCATCTTTAAACTATATGAAATGTTACTTATATTTTTGTATTTTAATTTTAGAAGGGAGAAATATTTTATGAGTTTAAGGATTGGTTTTGTGCTGATTGTTACTGGAAAGGTGATAGAAATTTTAAGCAAACTATTTCATCCTTTTTGTCTGGAACTCAAATGGATATGTTGAAGAACTGTGTATTTGAATTTTTTTTTGAGTTGGATGAAGTTAGTCACTCTGGGAAGTTGACGCATTATATGTTGCTGTCTCAACTGTTCTACAAGGATAAAAGCAAAATGATTTTTGAAGTTTTTGGGCATGATGTAACATTTACTGATGAGGATTTCAACAGTATTACTGGACTTAAGGTTGAGGCAGGTGATTATAGCTTTATTGATGTTAGAGAGAACCGTTTGAAGAAAAGGTATTTCCTTGAAGTGAAAAGGGGTTTGAAGGTAGAGACTTTGTTTCATTTTATGCAAAAGCGGCGTGATGGTACAACAATTTATGTTTCTGTAGATGTTGAGGTATGTGATGAAGATGCAATAAAGCTTGCTCAGATTTAATTATTAGAAGCTTTTCTATTGGGTAAATTTGATGGTCGGAATATGAGCAATCGTTGCATGAAAATCATTGACGATGAAGAGATTTGTGTTTCTTTTCCATGGGGCAGTTTATGTTTCGATGAGCTTATTGATAGTTTGTCGCATGTTCCAACAGCTGATTCAGTTAAAAAGAAATCAATGGGCAGGATCCCATCTTATAAGGTACTTGGATTCCCATTTTTATTCAATGTATGGATGATGAAAGTATTTAATGATTTCGTCAATTTTCAAAATATGAAGATCGTAGGCCAATTAGGATGTTGTCTTACTCAAGCATTGGATGTTCAAAATATGACAAACTTCATAAAGATTTCTTTAAAAAGAAAGTGTGAGTTAGTAGTATTTGACTTTTTATCATATTTCTTTTCTCATAGATTTTGTTTTAATCTAATTGTTAATGTTTTTGTTTATTTAATAGAAGTTTAAGGTTTTCAAGGTGAACTCATTATATCTTCTTCAACATTCATCGAAAGTTAATGTTAGTGACATTGTGAATGTAAGTTGTTGTTTCTCGGATTTTAATTAGTCTTGTTTTTAATTAATTTCTAATGATAGTATATTGGATTTTGGTTCTGATAACTTGCATACCAAAATTTGGTTGCTGTATATTATTCTGGAAACCTGTTCTCCGAAGCATTATTGTCCAGTTTTTTCTACTGGATGAATATAATATACTGGATCAGTATAATTACTGGATTAGTATAATACACTTGATGACCATAATATACTCGATCAATATAATATAATGGATGAGTGTAATATACTCGATCAGTTGGATCCAGTAAAATATAGTTGATTTCACCATATTTTTCAATTCTAATCAATATTTTTCTCGAGTTTTATTTATTTCTAATAACTTGCAATACATTATAATGTGCTAGCCTTGTTGAATAGTTTTTATACTGGATACATATAATATACTGGATTTGAGCATGTTTCTGTGTTATGATGCTGAAATTCTTATTAGGGAAACTACAAGTTTCATTTTTCTTTTCTTTTTAGAGGGCATCAGTCAAAGTTCAAGACATTATACATGCAGATAAGATCAATTTTGAGAAAAAGATGAAGAAAATTATTAAAGCTACTCGAAAACAGATGAAGAAACATGTTGATAATTCTGTTAAGGTAATTAACTAGTTTGCTGGTATTTTTAGTATTGATTTTGTTGGTATAATAGTATATTGTATATTAATATTATTTATCCATTGTTACATGATATTAATGGAAAGCTTGATAAAGTTTTAGAATTCATTGAAAATTTAAATGAAGGAAGTAAACAGAAATACCATCATGGCTTTTTGAATGATGAAGTTGAAAGGAACGAATTTAGAGATGGTTCCACCTTTTCAATGAAAAAACATGACAAAAGTAATGAACATGGAAATTGTCACAACCCAAAATCTATTATAGGTCGTGATGGCGCCTAACGCTGTTACCAGGCAAGCCAACGGCGATTTACCAAATTAATTACTCATTTTAGTATCTTGAAAATAGAATTTTTCTTAATTGAACAGTATAAAAGAGAATTTACCGAGTGAATAAAAATATTTACACGAACCTCAATAATGAATAACCTAAAGGAAGCCCCAAAATTCGGTGTCACAAGTGCATGAGCATTTTCTAAAGAGTATAATAATAATACAACATCTGTCCCGAATGAAATAAGATAGAACAAAATAAATAGTACAATGGAGACTCGGTGGATTGCGATGCATAGCTTGGAATGCAGCTCACATGAAGTCTCCCCAACAAGTGCGCCTACGCGCCAAGGTGGTCCTCAATGAACTTGTGAGATCCTGCACATTTAGTGCAGAAGTGCAGTATGAGTACGTAAATTAACGCGTACCCCGTAAGTATCTAGCCTAACCCTAGAGAAGTAGTGACGAGGGATCGACATCGACACTTACAAAAGGTCCAATAAAACAATATAATAAAACATCAGCAGATATAAAGCATACGTCAATGATGGGGTAAATCTATAGGTTACATAACCTTCCAATTACTTCTTTTAAAGCAAGAATTTCTAAATCTTGTATTCTACCTTAACAGCTCAGAAAATGTCAAGTGCCATCATCAAATAATTAAGGAATACCATATAAATGCCGGGCATCAGTGGAAAGAGTAGCTCGTGAATATTCGGACTACTAGCGATATAGCACACGATTCTGTCGAGGTCGTTCGGCCCGATCCAGAATAATGTGTACACTGCCGATGGTCGAGCGGCACGAACCATAGATGCACCTATATACTGCCGAGACGTTCGGCTTGCTCCACAAGAAAAGGAAGAAAGTTACCGAATTACGAGTCATGTGTTTACAGCACCGTACATGGGTACAAAATGAATATAATCTTTACCGTTTCTCAAATAACTCGCCCACAACTCAAAGTATTAAGGCTTGGCCTAGTATTCATATATGTATTTCTAAATCATTTTCATTTATAGCTTCAATTAATTAAGCCAGCAACATGAGATCAAATAACTCAAATATTACAAGATAAGATCCTAAGTCTACCCGAACATCAACATGCCTTAGCTACGTACGGACTCTCGTCACCTCGTGCGTACGTAGCACCCACAACTATTTGCACATAACAAATAATAACACCT
>MCJB01004880.1:126377-144291 GCA_002018475.1 Nicotiana obtusifolia
GGGGGGGGGGGGGGGGTGGTTTCCCCATCACAAGGTTAGACAGGAGACTTACCTCGCTCCGAGGTTCCAAAACCGGCTCTAAGGCCTCTCTAACACCTGACACCAAAGCCCGTCGATCCAAAACTATTAAAATAATGTGCAAACCAATCAAAAGATACTCTAATACCCATAATTAATTAATTTAACCAATTTCCAACTATGCTCGAAAAGTCTACCAAATCAACCCTCGGGCCCACGTGCCCGGATCCCGAAATCTTCCGAAGATAAACTTTACCCATGGCCTCACGAACTCAAATATATAATTTTTTTCTCAATTCCACGTTCAATTTTGTGGTCAAAATCCAAATATATCAATTTTAAGTTTTCTACCAAAACCCCCCCACAATTTCTACTGATTTTCATGTTTAAATCCATATACAAACTATGTTAACTTGTAATAGGTGAGAATCACTTACCCTGTGTTGCTTGATGAAAATCTCCCCTTGAAGCTCTCCAAGATCGCTCCAACCAAGTGAAAAATGAAAGAAAGTAGGCCAAATCCCCTTTTATTAAAAAACCTTACTGCCCAGCGTTCTTTCGCATCTGCGGTCCATTAACCACTTCTGCGGCTCCACAGATGCGATGCTCCTCCTCGCTTCTGCGGACAAAAGGTCTGCTTTTGCGGATTCGCTTCTGCGGCTACATTGCCGCTTCTGCGAAGCAGCCCTCTCTCACTCTTTACGCTTCTGCGATTGATCCGCCGCAGGTGCGACTCTGCTTCTGCGGTCCACCTGCTCGTTTCCGCGACCCCAGCCCCAGTCATGCCTGCCGCTTCTGCGACCCTCTTGGCCGCTTCTGCGGCTTCGCATCTGCAGCCAAAACCTTGCAGGTGTGGTTGCACCAGATATGCTACCACTAGCATTTTCATAAGGCCAATTTCAATCCGTTAACCA
The DNA here is from genome assembly GCA_002018475.1 of Nicotiana obtusifolia. Lineage (NCBI taxonomy): Eukaryota > Viridiplantae > Streptophyta > Magnoliopsida > Solanales > Solanaceae > Nicotiana > Nicotiana obtusifolia. The sequence continues at coordinate 127,310 of MCJB01004880.1, forward strand.
TTCGGAATCCACCCGAAGCCCTCGAGACCTTAACCAAATATACCAAGACGTCCCAAAATACAATACGAACTTAGTCGAGCCTTCAAATCACATCAAACAACGGTAAAACCACGAATCACACCCCAATTCAAGCTTAATGAACTTTAGAACTTCAAACTTCAACATACGATGCCGAAGCCTATCAAATCAGGTCCGAATTACCTCAAATTTTGCACACAAGTCATAATTGACATACCGAAGCTACTCCAAGGCTCGGAACTCCAAACAGACATTGATAACGTAAAAATCCACTTCAAAACAAACTTATGAAATTCTTAAACTTTCAAAATGTTAACTTTACATAATAAACGCCGAAATGCTTCTGAGTGATCCGATACTCAACCCGAAGATACGCCTAAGTCCGAATTCATCATACGAACCTATTGGAACCTTCAAATCCAGATTCCGAGGTCGTTTACTCAAAAGTCACACCTTAGCCAATTCTTTCAACTTAAAGCTTCCGAAATTAGAATTTTCTTTCCAAATCAATCCCGAACTTCCGAAAATTCAATTCCGACCACACGTACAAGTCATAATACCCGAAGTGAAGTTACTCAAGGCCTCAAACCACCGAAGAACGTGCTAGAGCTCAAAACGACCAGTCGAGTCGTTACATTCTCCCTCACACTTAAACATACGTTCGTCCTCGAACGTGCTAAGGACTTCTCCGGAGTTGTCCAAAATCACTGTTTAACACTTCGTGCACTTACCCGTGCCACCACATTCCAGTTGAACACATTAGCTCGAGCCAGACTGAAAATCCTCCCTATAACCTTAGCTAACAAGCTTTAGAACCATGTTCCAACTTTCGAGTTTCTTTACAAGGCCTGATTTTTTTTAACACGCGAACACCTTGCCAATCACCACACACTGTACCAAAACATGATCATGCATTTATGCTGAAATCACACCATGCACCACATAAGTCGGTTGTCCCTAATAACATCCCCCGACCACAATAGCTGAAATTTCACGAATCCAATGCCCACAATACACCTCATGACACATGTAAGTCCTGTTCCAACTCTCGCAATACTACCACGATGAAAGAGACGTGTAGAAACTCATAACCACCTCCCGAATCCATAATTCATGGAGTCTCTCCTCCTGACCAGAACCATTTCCTCATTCGGAACTAAAGAACGATATCTTCTCTTTAATGTACCTTATATAAATCTAATTGCACTAATTCCAAGTCCCATAATCTCGTCTCTCCCAGTACAAACTGCTCGGGCAATAAGCCACCTCAGACACTGCCAAAAATCTCATATGACGCCCATAATGCGCCAACAAGCTACAAATTCGAATGTGATACATAAGGAAAAATGAACTCTGAAAAGGACTACCCAGCTCGCGTAACGAATAAAATGGGTGAATAATGCTATGAACTCACATCAGGGATAAAAACAAGACACACAAAATGAGTGTAAGAGACTACGCTCAACATCCCGCTGTTGCGGCGTGCAACCCAATTCAAACATGACAATGCCCGTGGCGGCGTGCCACCCGATCCAAAAAATATACCCGTGGCGGCGTGCCACCCGATATGCACATAACAATCAAGAAGAAAACACACATCAAGCTATAACGCCCATACTTACGAAATGCCCGAATATCGACCACAAGCGCGCCAAGTGCATAATACCAATCCTGGGAAGACGGATAACGCCATACGCTACAAAACCTAGGCACAACTAAGGTGCAATAATGACCTGCATCTCGAGAGCCATCCTGCTCACATAACACCACAAGCTACACGGGACCTCAAGACGTGTGCGAACAATCAAGCCGCCTCACAACCCACATGGCACAATAGAGATTTACATGGAGTAGCTGACGACGGGAATAACATACAATGCCCGATGACTCCTCCGTAAGTAATGCTATGACGAAGGAACACGTCCGACCTGACGTAGGGTTCACATTCGCATTAGGCCCACCACCGGACCTCAAACCGATCTGATCATACCACACTGGGCCAATAACCTTCCAAGGATCCACAACGAACCTATTCATGAAACATAAGAACAACCGTCAAATCCGAAACAAACTCACACGTGCCACAACTCAAGGAATAGAACTCCTCTCAGGCATAAACTCTCGCATTTGCGATACTACCATAACCTCCATACTTGGTTTTAATCTTTAACAATCAAGTGACTAACATGCCACACTTATACAAATCTCCCCGTGAGGTACACTCCCACGACCTTCCGTACTAGGTAGCACAATTCGCACATCCATACCACCAACCGTACTAATTCCGTAAGGAAAATCACAATTCGCAATTCAATACACAATGCCTCTTCCATAAGACACCATTCTCAGGCGACACTAAGATAACGCCAACTCACTCTAACCATCTGAATTCTTCCCTGCTCGTCCGAGCTCGTGGAATTCCTATCAACACCGAACCGCAACCATGATCCTCAACTACCAATTCCCATGCTGCTCACTGCATCCATCATGCCGCTATACAAGAGTACAAAAATTCATCATAACCTCTAAAATACTAGTGGAATGAACACTTCATTGGCTAGAAACCTTTCACTTAGCTCATTTCAGAAGAACCAATGCAACACGCAACTGAATTCCCAACCACAGAAAATACAAATCTCAAGTCGTGATCTAAAATGTCATGACTCTTCCGGAATCCATTTGCACAACAAGGACATTCGAACCAAATACCTCCCAAATCAATCAAGTTACGGCGGCTATCAAGCCCGCACGTACATCCACGAACTACACGTATGTCTTCACACCGAAGGACTGATCATTGCCACAATCATGGCGACTAAACCATTACTAACCGACCCAACTTCCTTCAATTTACTTTGGACTTGCCTTATAAATAATATATCTCCATTCAAAAACGTAACGAACCCAATCCGCACTGATCTCTAGTGACCAACATCATGAGACCATACCATCTTTATACCCATGAATCATCTCATACCTCCTTATGTGCACATTAGCATCTCCCATTCATGCACCCATTCTGCAAGACCTTCTGCGAGTCCGAAGCTATTTCTTCCTTTACTCCAATACTGCACCACATACCCGACGATGACCTCGAACATTCCAAGTTCCGTTCGCAATCCAATGCAAAAACTCGGTCCTTAATCACACAACGGACCTGAATTCCTTAGGCACTGGACATTAATTCTTGAAACCACTAGGGCCGTTGTTGAGAGTCAACCACTCTGACCTGATCTCGAACATAACCAAACTCCAACGCTCTACTAGCACATGAACACTCTCTCAAAAAAGCAACCAGCTGAATTCTTTCCCTTGTACATTACATCCACAAGAAGCATAAACTTTGAGTCTTCCCAAAAACCTGAACATGCATCGATAAAGCCGAATATAGCACGCGTCCATCAAGTTCTTTGTGAATTACCCCTGATGTTTCCTTTTCTTAGTCATAAATAATCCTCCAACGCACTGATAACCAAAAACTGCACAAGCAGACAGCCACGCGATCCAATCGTAGACGGTGGGGCTCCCTTACTTAGCTTTAAGCTACCATCACATAAGACAGAGCCCACAACGATTCCACCTTCTCAATTACCATGATCTCGTACCGTTAACCCGCGAAATTCTCGAAGTCTTTTGTTAAGCTTTTCATGAACATCCTGAATCACCAGTTACAGTTACACACTTGACCTCTTATCGGGTAGCAAGTAATATTCGTCGCAGAAGCTTCATCAACATCACGCTACGGCTAACCTGTTCATAGGAGATAACTCACCTGTGGAATTCCTTACCGACATCTTCCAACGACGCTGCACTGGTTACAACTACCACAAAATCAGCAAATTCTCCTAAGCTCAAGCTCACCCACCAGCTGTATAAGTTTGCTCCTTCCCTATTGACATCAATTGAAAGTTCAACAATACCTTCCGAACTCAAGTCATATTGCATCTGAAACGATAATCAAATATTCACACCCCTCTTCATTTCAAACAAACTCCTTTCTGCCTTATTCAATCTTTCTTCGTACAGTAACCATCACTCCAAATAAAATCCGTAGGCCAGATAACCTTCCATCACAATTCCCAAACTGCTCTACACTTTCTCAAAGCACGCGACTATCCTACCACAGAATCCATATATTAATATGCCACTCTTACTTCGGTTAAACCATCTCCTTTAAGCAACTTCTCAACCTCTACTTCTCATACTTGACCTGCTAGTACTTCAATCACCGCGAAACACTCCCCGCCATGCCCATCCTCCTACTTCACTGCCCAAATGTTGCATCAAATCAAAAATCCATCTCTATAGTACCTGTACCAATAAAATATCACCGACTTTAAGCCCCCTCGAAGATCATCTTTCTCGAACCATCAACATTAGAAATACCAATTCGATATCTAAACCGCTATGCACCGCTATCTCTGGCAACTGGCCCTCAGGCACAATCTCACAACACCCTGCCCCGAAGGCAAAATCCAAGAAGACCATAACACCGGTGAACCGTAATGCATTCAAACAAGGACGGCGACAACATATCGTAATGAAAATTCCATCAGGCTCAAAAACATCAAGTCTCGTTACTTCATCAACCAAACCTGGACATCTATAGTTCGAATGCCTTTCCTTCGCTGGAATTAAATGCTGAACCCCTTAATCATGCACTGAGAAATCCTCTCATCAAGCCATTCATTGCCTCAACACATAAACGAGCACCTTACCCTTACACCAACATTGTGCGATAACAATGTATAGACATTGTAGCAATCCGTGCACAATCTCGAAAATATAGAAAATACAGATGCTGAGCCAGAACAAAGAAACATCCTCCCGCAAGGAGACGACAATAGCCTGCCCGAACACGCATGGAAAATCATCCTGCACTACGTCTGCAGTACCACTACAATTCCTCGACGCCTAATTGATAACAAGCGCTTCGCGTCGCATAAGATTAAGTAGGAAGGAAATAAAGGCACAAGCCTCAATGGAATCAAACCGCACGATGAGGAAATCAAGAAGGGAGGTGCTCCTAATAGCCCTGTAGCCTCTCGAAGATAAGTACAGACGTCTCTGTACCGACCCGCAAGACTCTACTAGACTTGCTCATGACAACCTATGTGAACCTACAGCTCTGATATCAAGCTGTCACGACCCAAAATCTACTATAGGTCGTGATGGCACCTAACCCCGCCGCCAGGCAAGCCAACAGTGATTTACCAAATTAATTACTCATTTTAGTATCTTGAAATCATAATTTTCCTTAACTGAACAGTATAAAATAGAATTTACCGAGTGAATAGAAATATTTACATGAACCTCAATAATGAATAACCAGAAGGAACCCCCAAAATCCGGTGGCACAAGTGCATGAGAATTTTCTAAAGAGTACAATAATAATACAACATTTATCCCGAATGTAATAAGATAGAATAAAATAAATAGTACAATGGAGACACGACGGACTGCGATGCGTAGCTTGGAATGCAACTCACATGAAGTCTCCCCAATAAGTGCGCCTACACGGTAAGGTGGTCCTCAATGAAAGTGACAGATCCTGCACATTTAGTGCATAAGTGCAGTATGAGTACGTAAATCAACGCGTACCCAGTAAGTATCTAACCTAACCCTGGAGAAGTATTGATGAGGGGTTGATGTGCGTGAGAATTTCGGTACATTTGATACTAATTGCTTAGATTTTAGCTTGTTTTAAATGCAATTTCCCTTTTTACTTATGTAATTTTAGTATTTTTGCAGTGTATGAGGCGTAAGGACCTAAGAGCATGGAAAATAGTTCAAAAAGCCACAAAAAGATAAGAGAAGAGCAAAAAGGCATTGCAAATGTGGATATGCTATCGCAAAATCCACATGCGAGACGCATATTTCACACCGAGATCGTAGATTAAAATAGATTTCTGGGCAAAGTTCCACGTGAAAAATGCGGTCTCATCTGCGATCGCATAACCTGTTTGCGAGCCGCAAAAGTAACCGCAAACTAAACATGAAGTCTACTGAAGGAAGAAAATGCGATGCAACATGGGGTCGCATTTCTACAATGCAGACCGCAAATCATGAATGCGGTGAAGGCGAAACTAGGGTTACAATCTGCAATGGCCATGTCAAAAATGCGGACCACATGTCTGTTATGCGACAGAAATGCGGTCGCATATTCAACCTGAAAGGGCAGTTTTGTCCGATTTTTGTCTCGATTTTTGGCCCTCTATAAATAGATTTATTAGGGTTTTGTGGGCTCTATCTTGTCTGACTTTAAAGCTATAATACAAGTCATTAATATTCCTCTCTTTTGGAAGCTTTTGGGTCAAGAATCTTTCACTTTGTAAGCTTTATGGCATTTAATATTCTCTTGCTTTTGTATTTTAGTATGAGTAGCTAACTTTAAATACTAAGGTTGTGGACCCTAAATGGGTGTTATGTTAATGGGTGTTTAACATTGAATATATATATAATGGTTGGTTGATATTTATTTACTTCTCATTCTTCATTTATTGTTGGTGGTTGCAAACATTAACAAGTGCCATTAAATTCTTGCTTTGCTCGGGAAAGTGGGGTAGAATTTGGTAGAAGTAAATATCAAAGACTCAAGACTTTAAACCTTGTTTAATAAAATCACTTAGGAATAAGTGGGTTTTATTTGGCATAAATTGATTGTTCTTAATTGTAACTCTTTTATATTTGGAAAAATCATAAGGAGGAAATACTACCTAATTATTGGAAAATATTGGGTAGTCATTTAGACATCATTTGCATATCAAAAGGACCTTCCATTAGAAATATATCATATTAACACCGGTAGCATTACACTTCATTAATGGGTACACAACCTTGGTTTCTTTAATCAAATTATTTACGTTCTCAATATTTCAATTAGCCATCACCTAAAACCAAACTCAATTCATACTCTTGTTACCATTAATAGATACTCTTGTTACGGTTAACTGGATGGAATTACGACTTTAGTCGAGTAATACACTAGTCAAGTAACCTTTTCACACCTATTCCCTGTGGGATTCGACCCCAACCTTGTTGGGTTATTATATTTGACATCGACCGCCTTATACTATTTATTAAAGTGTAATTTGAGCGTATAAAATTTTGGCGCCGTTGCCGGGGAATACGGTATTGAAATTACTAATTAGTGTGTGCTACGTCTTATTCTATTCTATCACACTTTGCTTGTTTTGCTTGGTGTTGATAGCAAAACATGTCCGAATATGGTGAAGACGTGGAGGAAGAAATGGAAGAAAATCCTTTTGCGGATATCGAGGAGTACATTGAGGATGCAAATGCTATTGTACCTCCGGACGTTGGCGCTGCAACTTTCAAGGTGGAACACGGTTTAATCCTTATGCTCAAAGCGGAGGGATTTTTCAGGAATTCCACTGATGATGATCCAACGCAACATCTTATAAACTTCTTGGGTGTGTGTGCAATGCATAAGCAGAACAATGTCTCTGATGATGCCCTAAGGTTGAGATGCTTCAAGTACTCTCTAGCTGGGGACACAAGGAAATGGCTTCAAAATCTTCCTCCAAACTCCATTCATTCCTGGCCCGAACTTGTCCGAGCCTTCTTATCTAAATGGTTCCCGCAAAGTAAGAAGTCTAAGCTCTGGGATAAAATCTTCTTTTTTCAAGCAAGCACCGGGAGAACATCTACATGAGGCATGGGATCGTTTCAAATTATATTTGGTGAGGTCTCCCAACCATGGTTTCCTGGATTCTATTTTGTTGGAGAAATTCTACATGGGCTTGGATCCGATGAACCAATCTAGCCAAAAATGCAGCTGCCAGATTTTTCATGGACAAATCATTTGCAAGGGTGACACAAATACTTGAAAAAATGGCAAAGAATAATCAAGCATGGCATTCCGAGGACACCACAGGTGGAATTACATATGGCTCTCCTTCCTTGAGCAACAGGATCAAGGAAAATCAAGAGAGAGATCAAGTGATTGCAGGGCTTGCTACAAATGTTAATGTGTTGACAAAGATGTTCACCAAAAGCCAAACAAAGAAGGTAAATTTGGTTGAGAATGTGCAACCCGTATCAAATGAGGATTTTGAGGAAGCAAATTATGTCAACAACTCTCAAGGAGGGTATTAAAGGCAACAATACCAAGGTCAAGGACCAAAAAATCAATGGAGGCCAAACCCGCAAGGGCAAGGCCACCAACAATGGCGAAATGACCAAGGTGGCTCAAACCAAGGAAATTGGAACAACAACAACAACTTCTCAAACCAGAGTTCAAATCCCTATGTTCCCCCAAAGGGTCAATATTCAAATCAAGGTTCCTCAATCGAGTCTAAGTTGGAAAGTATGCTTGAACGGGTATTGCAAAATCAAGAAAAATCCGACACTTCTATGAGGAACATGACCGAGCTTGTTGGCTCTCATACCGCATCCATTCAAAAATTGGAGATGTAAATGAGAGACCTCTCTAGGGAGCAAAATCCAAAGCAAAAGGGAACACTCCCTAGTGACACAATTGCGAACCCAAAGGGTAGTGGGAGTGGCCCAACTTCTCATGTCATGGAAATTATTACTAGGAGTGGGAAGGTACTACAAGGAGAGGGTGAACAAGTGGTGGAGGTAGAAGAGTTCGAGAAAGGGGTTGAGGTAGAAGAGCCAAGTGTTGTCGAAATTGAGAAAATTCCGGAAGATGTGCAAGTGCAAGAAGAGAACCGGGAAGTGGTACAGGAAAAGGCAAAAGAGACATCAAAAATTCTTCCACCTATTCCTAGACCTCCTCCTCCTTTTCCTAAAAGACTTGTAAGAAGGGTTGATGATAGCAAACTCGAGAAGTTCTATGACATTCTAAAGCAATTATCGGTAAATATCCCATTCTTGGAAGCTTTTAAAGAGATGCCAGGTTTTGCCAATATTTGAAAGATTTGATCACCAAGAAGAGGACCACCAAGAATGAGGTGGTGAACATGACTCACCGGGTTAGTTCCATAATTGCCACAACCACCGTTCAAAAGAAAGAAGACCTGGGAGCCTTTACTATTCCATGCACTATCGGGGCGCGTGATTTTGCAAGGGCCCTTTGTGATAATGGGGCTAGCATTAAATTAATGCCGCTTGCCATTTACAAATAAGCAGGTTTAGGAATGCCAAGGCCAATAAGTTTGAGATTGCAAATGGCCGATCGTTCCATCAAGAGACCCGTAGGAATTGTTGATGACGTGATTGTAACAGTGGGAGAGTTTCATTTCCCCGCCGATTTTGTAATCCTTGATTGTGCGGTTGACAAAGAGATCCCTATCATCTTGGGGTGACCATTCCTAGCCACGGGAAGAGCACTCATGGATTCGGAACGGAATGAAATCAAATTCCGTGTGAATGATGAAGAGGTCACAGTCCAAGCAAGCAAGGGTATGAAACTACCACATGAGTATGAAAGCATTTCGGTGATTGATATTATTGATGAGGTGGAAGATGCGGTTGAAATGAAAATGGAAGAACAATGCCTCGGTGAAGCATTGGCGGCTATTTTGGTGAACTTTGATGGTGAAGATATGGAGGGATATATGGAATCGGTAAATGCACTGGAGGGGCTTGGTTCTTACACTTATGCTCTGGCAAAGCTCTCTCTCGACTTGGAAAATAGAGCCACACCTCCCGCAAAGCCATATATTATTGAGCCACCACAACTAGAGCTCAAACCACTTCCTCCGCACTTGAGGTATAAATTTCTTGGCTCAAATGATACTTTACCGGTAATAGTTTCTTCTTTGTTGAATGATGTGCAGTGGAACGATTGTTGAAAGTCTTGAAGGAGCATAGGCAAGCCATTGGATGGACAATTGCGGACATTCGTGGGATTCCCACGGGAATTTGCAAGCATAAAATCCAATTGGAAAGTAAGACCAAACCGAGTGTTGAACATCAACGACAGTTGAACCTGTCAATGCAAGAGGTGGTAAAGAAAGAAATCATCAAATGGTTGGATGCTGGGGTAGTCTACCCCATTGCCGATAGTTCTTGGGTGAGCCCGGTGCAATGTGTGCCGAAAAAGGGAGCCATGACCGTAATTGAAAATGAGAAAAATGAGCTCATCCCAACAAGAACGGTGACCGGCTGGAGGGTGTGTGTGGATTATCGAAAACTCAACAGTGCCACATGCAAGGACCATTTCCCTATGCCTTTTATTGATCAAATGCTTGATCGGCTAGTGGGAAGGTCATTCTATTGTTTCCTTGATGGATATTCCGGCTACAACCAAATAAACATAGCATTGGAGGATCAAGAGAAGATGACATTCACTTGCCCCTATGGAACGTTTGCTTTTATGCGGATGCCATTTGGTTTATGCAACGCTCCGGCTACTTTTCAAAGATGCATGATGTCTATTTTCTCCGACATGCTAGAGGATTTTCTAGAAGTCTTCATGGACGACTTCTCGGTGGTGGGTGAGTCTTTTGAGCAATGTCTTAACAATCTTAGACAAGTGCTTAAGAGATGTGAAGAGACCAATCTTGCGCTCAATTGGGAGAAATGTCACTTCATGGTGGATGAAGGCATCGTGTTGGGGCATAAAATTTCAAAGCATGGCATAGAGGTTGACCGGGAAAAGTTAGAGATTATTTCTAAACTTCCTCCACCTACTTCCGTTAAGGGTGTTCGAAGTTTCTTAGGGCATGCGGGTTCTATAGGCGCTTCATCAAGGACTTCTCCAAGATTGCAAATCCTATGTGCAAACTCCCTGATAAGGATGCCAAATTTGTGTTTGATGAGAAATTCCTCAAAGCCTTTGAGGAGTTGAAGCAAAGGCTCACCACGGCACCTATTATTGTCACACCCGATTGGTCTCTTCCTTTCGAGCTCATGTGTGACGCCAGTGGTGTAGCCATTGGGGAAATGCTTGGCCAACGTTACAACAAGGTTATTCACCCGGTCTACTATGCAAGCAAAACACTCAATGGGGCACAAATGAATTACATGGTAACTGAGCAAGAACTTCTTGCCATTGTCTATGCCTTTGAGAAGTTCCGGGCTTATTTGTTGGGATCGAAGGTGATAGTGTACACAGACCATGCGACTCTTCGCTATCTCATGGCAAATAAGGATGCAAAGCCTCGTTTGATTTGATGGGTCTTGTTGTTGCAAGAGTTTGCTTCGAAGTCAAGGATCGCAAGGGAACTCAAAATCAAGTGGCGGATCATTTGTCAAGGGTTGAAGAAGCAGGGAGACCAAAGGGAGATCTTGAAATCAACGATGCATTCCCGGTTGAACACATATTGGCACTATCTAGCACTTTTGCTCCTTGGTATGCCGATATTGCTAACTATTTAGTTAGTGACCTTATCCCGGACGGATTGGAATCCTATCAAAAGAAGAAGTTTTTGAGAGACTGCCGGCAATACTATTGGGAGGAGCCATTCTTGTTCCATGTTTGTGCTGACAATATTATCAGAAGGTGTGTTCCGGAAGAAGAGATTATGCCAATTCTAAAGGCATTCCACGACTCACCGGTTGGGGGTCATCATGAAGGAAATCGAACGACAGCTAAGGTTTTTGAATGTGGTTACTATTGGCCTTCAATCTATCATGATGCCAATCAAATGGTCAAGGCTTGTGACCAATGTCAAAGACAAGGTTCAATCTCCAAGAGGCATGAAATGCCAATGCACTTTGTGATGGACATAGAGATCTTCGACGTGTGGGGAATTGATTTCATGGGTCTCTTTGTAAGCTCTTGTAGGATGAAATATATTTTGGTGGCTGTGGACTATGTGTCCAAATGGGTTGAAGCGATCACCTTACCAAATAACGAGGCAAGGAGTGTGACCACATTCTTGAAGAAAAACATCTTCACTCGGTTTGGCACTCCTAGAGCCATTCTTAGTGATGGTGGGTCTCATTTCTATAACAAGGCTTTCAAGGTTCTACTTGAGAAATATGGCGTCAAGCACAAGGTAGCCACACCTTATCATCCGCAATCAAGTGGTCAAGTTGAGGTTTCCAACCGGGAGATCAAGAATATTCTAGCAAAGACTGTTAATGCAAACAGGACTGACTAGTCAAGGAAGCTAGATGATGCATTGTGGGCGTACCGCACGGCGTACAAGACTCCTATTGGTACTTCTCCTTATCGGTTAGTCTTCGGAAAATCTTGTCATCTGCCGGTGGAATTGGAGCACAAGGCTATGTGGGCGTTAAAAAGGTTGAACTTGGACTAGACTGAAGCTGCATTTGAGGTTAACACAACTCAATGAAATGGAGGAATTCCGTTTCCATGCTTATGAAAGTGTGGATGTGTAAAAAGAAAGGATGAAGTTCGTCCATGACAAGAAGATCTTGAAAAGAGAGTTCAAGTCAGGTGACTTGGTATTGCTCTTTAACTCAAGGCTCAAATTGTTTCCGGGCAAGCTCAAATCAAAATGGTCCGGTCCATTCAAAGTGTTCAATGTCTCTCCTTTTGGAGCTGTGGAACTAGCATCCGAAGATGGGCTCCGGACATTCAAAGTAAATGGCAAACGAATCAAACACTACTTGGGCACAGATGGCAAAAAACATTTGGTGGAGCAGCTAGCTCTCAAAGATGGTCCGCGCCCGACCATTGAGTGACTCCAAAGGAACACCAACTTCGTCGTGTCGCGACGTTAAATCAAGCGCTTCATGGGAGGAAACCCATGTGTGGTAACACCTTTTTTTTTCTTTAAATTTAATTTTTGTTAGATAGATTTACTTGAGCAATTTAAAGTGTGTGTTAGAGTGCAGGGGATTCAAAAGATCACAACACTGGGAAGGAATGCATAAAAAAAGGGAAGAAAAACCACTGCGTGCAGTTTGCTGCAAAGATGCGGTCGCATTTTCGCTATGCAGACCGCATTTTGGTCGCAAACTAAAACAGTAAGTTTGGCTAAAATCGTTGATCAGAATGCGATAAGGTGATGCACTTTGCGGACCGCATTTCAATTATGCGATCGCATTGTGCTTCGCATTGTTACCCCTTCAGCAAGTCAAATGAACCCACCGCATAACACTTATGCGGTCGCATAGTATGTTATGCGGTGACTTTCCCATCGCAAAGTGTTAGGTACGTCGTCGCATTCTCTCATATCTCACTCATTCAAAAATAAGAAAAAAGAAAAAAAAAGAACGAACAGAAAAGAGAGGCAAACAGAGATCGAAAAACGGCTAGTGATCGAATCTTACAAAGGACGAATACCCATTCATAATCTCCATGGTGCTCGTACTCCTCTTCACTGGTATGTGTCCCTGCCCTAATTTTCCATTTTCAAGTTCACTTCTATCTTTTTTGTGGTCTTCTTTATTTTCGTTCTGCATTTTCGATTGTGTTGTTTGTCGTAGTTGTTTGTACGTATCGTGGTCGTTTCTGGGTAGAAAACATATCTGGGGTGTTGGGTGGAGAGAAATAGGATCGCCATTGTTGAGGGATGAATTGAATCGTGAGAACGAAGGCATTTGCTGCCTGCAAAATCAGAATGCGGTCCGCATTTTGACCGTATAATTAAACCCTAGTCTTCTGAGGACGATGATGAAATGCGGTGACATTTACAATCGCATAATTAATATGTGGACTGCAAAGTCACCTCAAACTGAAATAGACCACCCAATTAAACCTTGCTAATTGCGGTTGTTTTGCGATCGCATTTCCCACTTTGTGGTGGGTTTGCGATCGCATTTTGTTATTTTATTTTGTGTTGTGCGCAAATCAGTTCTGCGATGGTTATGTGGTCCGCATGGTGGTTATGCGATGGCATAACCCATCGCAGACTGAGATCCAGTAGTGCATAATCAAGATTGCGACAAGTTTGCGGTCCGCATAGTGGTTATGAGACCGCAAAACATGTCGCATTTTTTGACTTTTTCTTTGAATTCTTCTGTTTTCTTTTCACTGTTACTTACAATGTCGCTCACATTTCACCTTCGTACAGATATGGATCCCCAAAAGCATGCAGCCTCTGCCCAGAAAAGGGCATCTTCCAGTCGTCACACATCTCCGGCAAAACGATCACGGACAGAATCTAATGTGCCACGACCTTCCCAGTCTGATGAGGAGGAACTCTAGCCCTCAGTCAATCTACAGGCCGAGGCAAGAAGGAAACACGGAGACGACTTTCACCTTCGATTTGGGGTTGAGGGATCCAGGGAACTGTACAGAGAAGGACTCACCAAAAGAAAAATCCTAGGCGAGAAGCAATTGAGCTTGAACGGCTACAAGAACAGTACCCCCATATCATGGAGAATATAAAAGCAAGAAAATGGGAATGTTTTACTGAGGCCCTTACTGAGTATAATGAGTCCCTTGTCCGTGAATTATATGCATCATATGGAGCCTCCAAAACTGCGCACCACAAACGCAACAGAATTTTTACTGGCACTGTACTTGTTCAGGGGAAGAGTGTGTTTTGCAACAATGATGTCATTAATGAGTTGTATTTCCCTGGCTGGAAAACAGGCACAGCTGAGTACGATGCCAAATATGCAAATAGGTGGAATAAGCGTGGTTGGATTGCTTCGGTGATATCAAAGGGTACCCCTGCTTGGATCAACCCTGGGCATAAGATATACAAGGAGGATCTCGCAAGAGAGGGTCGATTCTGACTCAGCTTTGTCACCTTTCGATTGATACCGTTCCGGAACGATACTGACATAGGCATTGAGAAGGCTCTCCTCATTGCATGTATCATGGCGAGCATCAAGATTGATGTGGGAACTCTGATCTTTCAAGAGATCGGGATCCGGGCAAAGCAGCATGCTACTTCACTTCCATTTCCTTGCTTGATCACAGCCCTCTGTAAAGCTGTGAAGGTCCCTCTCATGAAACACTCTGACAAGACCGGGAATGAGACGAGGGACATAGATATCACGCGTATTAGTGATGCTGTTGCCCCACCAGAGATTCAAATTCAGGATCCAATTGATGTAGAGCCTTCTGACTCCTAGACTCCTGTGACTTCTCAGGTTCCAGTGGCATCCACTTCTACTTCAGAGCCTGCCTCTCAGTCCACCACTGTTCAACCTTCTTCTGCACTGCCAGCCATCTCGAGGCTTGATCTCATTGCCCAGCATGCCAATGCCAAGGTAGACCAGCTCTTAAAGACCTTGCCCAACCTCATCAAACAAGCCCTGACTCCTATACAATCTTCAGTGACAGCTCTCCAACAACAACAAACAATGTATGGGGATCGCTTGCAGCAGCTTGAGTTAAGGGTTGAGAAGATAGAGCGCGGTGAGGTTAGTGGTTTTCTTAAGCTACGGGAGGAGTTTGCTTCTATGAAGACCGAGCTCCACAAGATGCAGACTTTGGAGTTCGATCTGTCATCCCTCCTGCCCAAGGATGGTGAGCAGGGAGCAGACACAGCAGCACCAGACTTGGGTCTCGATTTCACGACTCTAATGGCAGACATTGCACCTCAGACTGCCGGGGTTTCCCAACCACCATCTCCTCCTATACGTATTGATATTCATGACGAGGAGACTTCCGGACATTCTTCCGAGTCCGAGGGTGAGGAGGCAGGCGAGGGGGAAGATGATGGGGATTCATGGTCCTCGGAGGATGATGGCCCTCAGGAGAAGGGCAAGTAGATTGCTGCTCCTATAGTGGAGAATGAGGAGCAAGCAGACATTCAGAGGGCGATAAAACACTCGCTAGCAGGTTTGGCCGCCCCTGCCGACCCATCGGCCACTCAGCCATCAGCGGGCGAGGCTAGCAGCTCACAGGCCCCAGCTCCAATTCCGGACCAGCCAGAGATCCCTCCTCCATCAGTGGAGGTCACTCCTCAAGCGAAGCTCTCATCGGTCCCAGCTTCAGCATCAGAGGGTGACCTCACCATCACTCAGCCGGCTACCGACTCCCATAGCGCTTAGTGCGCCTCCGGGAGCCCCTTCAACTCTACTCTATGTTCATATGCATTGGGGACAATGCATTCTTTTAGTTGGGGGTGGTAGCCTTGTCTATACTCATGTGTATTTTGTTCGTGATTTTGTATATATTAGTGCTTTGTGATTTCCGTACATAAGTTATGTTATCCTTGTGCATATACATATAAAAAAAAACAACAAAAACTAGTAGATAGTTGTCCATATTTAGTAATTAGCAATGAATTCCCCTTGTTTTTTCTTTGCCGGGTTCTTTTCCAAGGGTGTAATAGTAGAACCAGGACAGCAGAATGAAACATGTTGACCAGGTTGGTGTAATTGTCTAGTCTCAAGCATGTGTGTCTGTTCATAGCCTATACCCTTCCACAACAAAAAAAAAGAAAAAAAAAGAGATCGGCTGTGTAAACTTGAGGCTCGCTCTGTGACTCTAAATCTACCTAGAGTTATGCATGTATATATGATGAAAGCTTTGAGTTGCCAAATGTTGACTCGAGGGCTTTAAACTATGTGAACCAAACAGTTAGTGTGCTGTGTGTGAGTTCTTTGTGTAGATAATTCTTGTGTTTGCTTCTGCCATCTAGAACTTGCCCGGTTGGTTTTTCGATGCTTATAATAATTACACTTGGTTGGAGGGATGATCTTAGGCATTCTTTGTTTTATTTGCGAAACCTCTTTAGTCTTTCAAGCCTACCATTGCATAAATAATATCACTAGTGCCCTATGCGAGCCTTTAACCTTTTCTAACCTTTCCCGTTTGTAAAATAATTACCTCTTTTGAACCCGTTCCTCCTTGAACATTGAGAATGAGGCTAAAAGCCTAAGTTGGGGGCGTGGTGTCAAAGTTGAAATGGGTAAGGTTGTACATTGAGTGTATGAGCATATACCTCAAAGTGTTCATATAAAATTATTCAAGCTCCAAAACAAAAATGTGTGTATATATATATATATATAAAGAGAGAAATATGTCTGTATATATATAATTATGGAGCCTTGAAGAAAATTAGAAAGGTATTTAAGGTGGTTCTATATTGGGAACTAGATGCCAATGTGGCTATGAGGTTTGAAAAGAAACAAAGTGCAAAAAGAAAAGAAAATGT
>MCJB01004891.1:0-43787 GCA_002018475.1 Nicotiana obtusifolia
CCCACATCTCTCCTCCAGCAACTTCCCATCTTTTTCTGTTCATTCCAAGAATATTTACCTCGCCTGGACAGTCTTGGTTGTTGGGACAGTAATTCTGATCAATGATGATTGGATTGTCAACGTACTTCATGACTATGTTGCGGTAATTTATGTTGGTGACGAAACCAGTGCTGGATCTTGCCCAAGATTTTATTCTTAACCCATTATCAGATCCAGTGAATATCGAGTAAACCAGTGTCACATTCTGCACGCCATCTTCTTCATAATTCCTTGCTAGACTTCCAATGCTGCAAGAGAAAGAATAAAAGTAGATCTTCAACATAAAATAGGAAATAAGTACACCCAAAATAAACCCTAAACTAAATGTCAAATAAAACGACATTGATGGTCAAATTGCAACTTTTAGGAGTGTATATATATTTAACGTAATGACCATAAGTCTAAAGATTTTTGTGTGAAACCGCAAAAATGAACAATGACTCACATGAGAAAGGTCAACATCGCTTTGTTTAATTAACTAGAAGTCATTAGTTTCCGCTTATATGTTTCCCAATAAATGGTACTTGAAATATATATCGAGATATTGACATCAACCACCTCTCAAATAATATTTTCCTCTTTATTGGAAAAAGTCGTATAGCTTCAAAAACAGACCACCAATTCATGTAGCCGAGTATAATGAAACCTAGAAATTGATCATTGATCTCTAGTCCCTCATTTGAGTTTTAGCAAGTGAAGCTTAGCAGTCAGATTTATTAGAATTAACAACATTTTCTCCCACTTCTAAAAATTATTGTGAGTATGAAAGATTGTGATTTAGTATTTTCTATGTAATCTATGAGAACAGAATTTTGTATTAATTATAGAATCAATATCCAAAGTACAATTAAAATCAAAGATTATTTGATCCTAGTGTTTCTAAAAAATGTTGTGTTATTCTCGTTTTAACATGTCGCACAAGCTCCTCGAATCAAAGATCATTTGTTCGAGTCTCCTCGCTGTCCTTTATTTAAAAAAAAAAAAAAGAATATATGCATGCTTGGCTCATAAAAAAGAATTAGGCTTGAAAGTGATAGGTTTATTATTAACATAATTAAACAAATAAAGCATAATGTTTTCAATAGTTTAAGCTTTTAAATAGAATTGTCGCTATACGGTCATGGTAGTAACATGAAGTGCTTACCTAACACCATGTCCAGGTCCACAGAGAATGTTCTCCATCCAAAGATTTCTAGTCCCAGGTCCAATAGATATACAGTCATCTCCAGTTTTGAATCTACTATCTATGATAGTAACACCAGTTGATGATTGAACATGAATGCCATCGGTGTTTGGGCTATGATCGGGGGCTATTGTTCTTACCTTTCGAACCATCACGTTGTTGCAGCTATTGATCACAATATGTGTTAGCTGGCTGTTGATTGATAGTAAGCCACTTATCACAACATCATTAGCCCAATTGAAGGTTATTGACTGCACTTTTCACATAAAGAAATTAAGATAATTGAAATATATTACGTTTATATTATTTTGTTTTCTTCATGAATAGTTACGACATGGTACTTTCGATGTACTACAATGGACTGAGATATTTATTATGTACAAGGATAATTTTATGTATAAGGATACATGTAGAATGAAATGGAAAGAATATAATTATGTCTTGGAGGAGAGAATGTGTGTGCGTATTTTTAAGTCCATTTCACACGATGTCAAATAAAAGGTTAGGAACGTTAATGAAAGTTGAAGTAGAGAAATTTTTTATATGAAAAACCATGGTATTTTGCTGTTGAAATTAAATTACAACATGAATGTTAAATGTTTCTTTTTCTACCACCACCACGGCACAGGCCCTACAACTCCAAGTACTAGAACAAGAAAAAATGATTTCTCAAGAATGAATGATTATACTTAACGAAGAAAAGTTACCTACTAGGTATAGTTTAAGACCTAAACCTTCAAGAAAAGTTGGTCATTTTTCAATTTTTGATCAAATAACTATTTTATGTCTCACTTTGTGTAACATACTTTTCTTTTTATTTTATTTCGAAAAGAATTACACATTTTTTTATACTTTCCATATATATTTGGTTAAGCTTTTCATAATATCATAAATATATTGTGCCAATCAAATATTATTACATAAATTGGGACTGAGAAAATAGTTTAGTGCCTGAAATCGAGTTATTAAACATACCCTAGCTCCAACTGGGCAATTATTGCCTGATTTCCGGCAAGCCCAAAAAGCTGCTCCTTTAGCATCAACATTTCCACCGATGACTGAAATCCCATTGACCTGAATGAACAAAAGCCAGTAGCCGGAGTTCCCAATGGCCCAATAATCCAATGGAGCCACAAGGGTTCCATCAATCCTTACAGTTATTCTATTTTTACATGGCCCTCTAAATGTTGCTGCCTTTATTAGATAACGTCCTCGGGGAACATAAATGGTCGCTGGTTGCACTGAGCTGCATGCAGCGCTCCATGCCTTCAGAAATGGCTGAGTGGCGTCAGTTTGGCCATTTGGTTTTGCACCAAAGCTTAAAACATTGTAGGTTGATGTTGCATTTGATTGCAGGAATAGAAATATAGAAGATAAGATGACAGTAATGCAAGATATTATCAGGTTATCCATTTAGACCAAAAATGGACTTCTTTCTTGGGTTTTCTTTTGGCAATACAAACAAGAGTTGATATTTCGAATTGGGAAAAACGGATAACTAATCATAATATTTATAGGGTTTTCAGATCTCTTTCTTGAATTTATTGCCTGTAATTGGGCAATGATTGAAGAAATTAATGCATCAATGAACTTAAAAGTGTATGTCACACGTCGACGGCATACGATGATATGTACGGCAGCCATGTTACAGGTTTTTGTTAATAGAGCATGTTCGCGTCAAACTTTCCCTTCAAGAAAGTATGCGTTTAAGCGCATGAAAACTAACGTATCTTATGTGCAATAATAAAGAAATACTTACGACTTTGAGTACGGCTTTACTTGACGGCTTTAATTATAAAAAGGGAAAACACTCAAAACCCCAAATTTATAAGAAGGAACAACAAAAACAACGAAGAAAGAAGTGGAATATTAACAAGTATTTAAAGACGCGCGCTGTATATGTTGTAACGAATTTTATATTTTCGATGTATTTTAACTGATTAAGCATATTCTTTACTGCATCATTTATATTATAAATTAGGATTATGTATAAAATAAATATCCTAAGTTATTTTAATCTGATAGTGTAAGAAACTTACAATGTCAATGAGGTAAACTCGCCAATAATAAAGAAATGAAATGGCTTGTTTAGCTGTTTTACAGTGCAAGGCGTTGAATATAGATGGAGTAGAATATGATACTTTTGACGGACAGATGGCAGAGCCTTTTCAGGCAAAATGATCGCCGATTCATAGCTACCTCTTTGCCACGACTCCTACATTAGACAAACAATTTGCTCTATCTTCTAATGACCATTATTGTTCTATTTCTTCTTGTTCCTCTCTTCTACTTTCCTATTTCATTTCTCTCTCTCTCTCCTTATTTTTTATTTTTTTTAGTATAAACAAATTATAAATGAACTCATACTTAACAATCTCTTATGTAATTGCAGGTTGTTGCTTCCTAACGCACACGCAAGTATACACGGTCGACAAGTAATATAGGATTGTAAGTCCAGGTTATCGTACCCACAGGGACTTGAATTAACTACTTATTAACGGACTAATATTGTTATTTAAACAAGCAAAGTCGAGTTCAATAGATGGATTATTCTAACTACAGCTCTAATTTAAAACTAGTATAATCAAATAACAAATTACGTGTTGTTAAATCAATGGAGATAAATATTCCAGGGTTGTGATTATTTCACCAATCCTATTTAATTCTAATTAACTTCTCGTTCATAAAATTCATGTATGGTTGCTAATTAATCGATAAACATGCTCATAGCCTTCTTCCGAAGTACTATTCGCCTATTCTTAATAAGATTAACACCTATATTCCTATGGAATTAATCTATCAAGAATGCAATAAAAACACGATATTCAATTAAGCATGGTAATTAAGTATATTCCTATCCTAACCACGAATCCGCCCCCTTAAAAGGTTAAGAACATGCTTTCTTCAATTCTTTTCTAATCTAAACATAGTTTTCCCAAACATAGTATAGATAATTGATAGATCTTAATTGATGGCCAAACAATTAAGCAATTAGGCATAGAATTGAAGAAATAACCATATGATCATGAATTATAAACATGAAATTATTAACTTCGAACCACAATATTCATGGCTAATCACAACCCCAGAACAAGGGGTGATTAGCCACTCATGTTCAGAATAATCAAAATAATAAGTGTTGAAGAAACTATAAAAATACTAGACAGAGATGAAGAACTAAAGATTGATTGCTTATGTGCGATGTTCCGTGGCGTTCTTGACTCCCAAATCACGTTCTCCCCCTTACTATTGGGTTTAGAGGTGTTTATATAGGAGTTGGGAAGGGGTAGGGTCAAAATAGTGGACTCCTAGACGGACTAGGATAATTTTCCGAAGTTGGCGCCCTGGCTGGCGCCAGGCGCCACCCAGGGCGCTGCGTCCAGTGACTTTTCTTCAGCTTCTGCCTCCAGCGCAACAGGTGGCACCAGGCGCTGCCTGTGGCGCCCAATGCCTCTTCGTCCGATTTTGGCTCGTTTCGGCTAGTTTCTTACCCGTTTCGCCCCCAACTGCTCCCGACTCATTCCTACACATAAAACAGAGTAATTTAACATGAATCGAAGCAATTAACATCCCAATTTCATAACACAAAGGCCAAATATGAGGTGTTTTACATAGAAATCTATATCTTTTACACCAAACATCAACACCCCACACTTACACTCTTGCTCGCCCTCGAGCAATGGAAATATATTCAACCTTCCCAACTATCAAACTCTTAATATCATCACGAAACATTCGACTTTTCAATCCAAATCATATTTTTGAACACAATCAATACTAGCAAATAAGCATGAACATATAATTACCCATATGCTTCCCGTAAAGTCTACTTAAGCACACTACTTCAATATCATCCAACAACCCAAATGTCACTACCCAACCTCAAAAGTCGACTTGCCAACATTAAGCAATCTCAATACATATAATTACCTAACAAGACAATTTACAACATTACCAGTCACTTATGAAATCATGTGCCCTTACCACAATTTGAAGAGTGAACATATATGGATAAAATCACACAATTTTTGAACAACATACCCTCACTCTCACAAAGAACTCATATGCTTCCCATAAAGTACCATAAGCTTGCCCGTAGTGTAGATTTCTACTAATTGAGTTAGTCAAATTTAAGATCAACTAGGACTTTTAAGGTTGTAATGTAGGCTAGGGGACGGGTAGGATATATCTGGTAATAGTGGCTAGTCCTCCTAAGCACTTAATACACTACAATCAACATTTGAACACTTTTCTTCTTTCAATTACTAAACTTGTCTCATATACATAGCCATTCTTTTTCAACTCAGCAATTCTATCATTTCACTAGCACAAACCAATAGGGGGTGTTTTCTCTATATATTTCTTTTCTCACTAAACAAATTTCTTTTTTCTTTCTTTTCTTCTCTTCTTTCTTCTTTTTTCTTCTTCTTCTTTTCTTTTCACACTCCATACAAATTTTCATCAGCTAGTGATTTTTCAGTTTAGCTTCATTGAACCGACAAGTCTTTTCACGGTTCCGCTCATAATCAAGACAACCCCCCTAGCTCTACCCTTACTTCTTTTAGCGACTAAGTGCTTTCGGAGGTAAAGGTTCAAATAAGGCTTAATCTAAGAACAAAATAAGGAAATAGCTTGTAATGTAGGTATCAAAGAAAAAGGCTTATAGGCTCAAAATGGCTAGCAACGGACAAATTTATATTTGATGTGACGAGCAAATCCATAATCAAACAAAAAAAAATGCCTATATCATTTCTTAGATTAACCCAACTTACAATTTCGCTTCAATTAACACACGGGGCAAGTTCTAGACTATACAGGATAGCACAGAGAATCAAAACCTCACTCACACAATGCACATGACTCAATCATGACGATTCTGTTCAAATTTCAAGTTAAGCAAGCATATATAATTGAAACATTTAAGCAGTAACTACACTATATGACATGCAAGTCAACAATTGAGAAGAGGTGTCACAAATTGGGCGGATTTTCTTTAGGCTTACAATTTAACTAAACGGGAAGTAGATCATGTGTCATAGCCTATTGTACTCGCATAAACCATGTCAAGAAGCATTACTGCATAACTCAGTTCTTCCTAATATAGTCCTAAAAAGAAATTACAGTTGCCCGGTTCGAGCTACATCCTTGGAAAAGAACTGGTGCCTTAAGAAAAACCAAGGAATATTACCTAACTAACCTATAAATAAAACAAAATCTTTTTGTTTTTTTTTAATCCAATTTTATCCCTCAAGAAAACGATCCATCGTCAGAAAAAATCTGGAATATATATATATATATATATTCTCGTTTTTCTGATTTTTTTTTTTTTGGCAAACATTATAACAAACAACCTATTATGAGAACAAAAAATACGAATCATTAAATACTAAAAAGAAGTAACTTAAAACTAACAATTAAAACTAGCAACTATTAATATCCAAATCACACAACACACAAATTTTAACAACATACAATTACCAGCACAAAAAGTATTTCCCGCACCCCACACTTAAAGTATGCATAGTCCCCGATGCACTGAAAATATGAAAAGCAAAGTAGGGTGAAAAGAAAACTCCCTCTCAGTCCGTGCCGGTCTCATCAGAATCCAGCTCGAAAGGTACCAACGCCATGGGACCGGTTGCTTCATCATCGTCATCCCCCTCGTGATCTGAGCCTTGCACTGTGTTGGCATCCTCGGACGAATGTACCGGACTGCCAGGTGCAATCCCTAACATCTCCTTAGACGCGCCGGATAGATCGTCGCGCAGGTGCATGCGCTCGTCATCAGTGATGCCGGCTCGGCTCATAAGCATATTGAGAGCGTTGTACATGTATTTATTGAAATTCTCCTCACGCTCCAATCTTGCCGCCGGGGTGAGCTTAGACGATGGCTCCATGACGGAGGTGATTTCCATAAGACCAGCTGGTGCCTCTACTACTTCATCGTGCCCAGGATATTCAGGCACTCCCAAGAATCTTATATATTGTGTCAGAAGGTTGCCATAATATAACCGCCGAATCTGCCGCTCGAATCTGGTACGGGCCATCTCGTTGAGCATAATCTCAGCGATATTTATAGGTCGTCCGGTCATGAGGGAGAAAATCAGACACACTCAGGCTCGAGTGCAATCACTACTGTGTTCTGCAGGCATCAGTCTAGCCTGCACAAAATTCTGCCATACTTTGGCAGTGTTCTTGAAATCCGCCCTGACCATCGAAAGATGAATGTTCCCCTGCTTCCTGTTCCACTTGGCATTGGAATCAATGCCACACAATGTATGCCGGATTAGCTCATAAGGGGGACTCTTGATGAGGTTTTGAAGTTCTGAGGATCGGCATTTTCAACACTGAGATAGTTACACAGCTCTTCTCGACCCAATGGAACCTCGGTTCCTCGAACATAAGAGATGGAGCGATGACGTTTCCAGTTGGCATACAATTCACAAACAAGACTCAAATTGGCTGGCCCTGGGCAATCTAGAAATTTTTCCATTCAGGAGAGGCGTAGTCTAGCAAGCACATCCGGGAACCGCCTTTCCAAAGTATTAGTGTTTATACCCATTTCAGAAACATAGCGCCCAGTTGGCACAAAGTTCCGATACCATACTGCCGCAGTGTCATTAATCAAGTCCAATCGCGGGCGAGGCCTGGAGGGGACGTGCTGTGATCCCTCGTCCACTTGCTTGCCCTTGGACAGGCGCGATGAGCCCTCTCCTTGTTTTCGCTTCTTAGGAGCTTGGGAAGTAGCGGAGGCTTTGCCAAGTCCTTTGCCTTTAGCATCATCTCGTGCCATAATGTCCTGCACACAAGCAAATATGAAAGTAAGCAAAGTGTAACATATGTATCGCAAATACCACATCATTGATGAACCCCACACTTAAACTCCAAGCATATAAACAAGTGTATCACGACAAATTATTAGTACTCAAGACTTCCCCATGTGTCAAAAACAAATAGTGATCATGGCCACGTGAAGAAACTATAAAGAAAAAGTTCGGCATTTGCTATGTTAATGGTAAAAATGTAATAAACTACTGTAACATAATTATACAACATACATGATTAATAGTTATGGCGGAGAACATGGTCGACATCAAAGACCTACCCCTCAACATGTAAAATTCACCCAAGATACCCCACACTTAGTTCAAACGCATATACAAGTGTTTCCGGTTACTCAGACTTTACCGGTGCAGTAAAATTCTCATTCATGCATTTAAACAAACAGGTGGTGGGCACGAAGAGTGTTCTTCACGTTCAACAATGGTGAAGTATAGTATCCCTCCCGATTTGGACGAAGTAGAGGGAATGTTAGTTTACTACTCCGATAACAACAAGAACCAAACAAAATTTTGGCTTACACTATACTACCATGAATATTTGAGCATAGAAGACGAAGAAGAAAATATGGGGGATTCTATGGGAGTGGGCACATTAATGTATATACAATAGAAATAAACTACAAAGAAAGTAAAAGAGAAGAGGAAGGAGAAGAGAAGACGATCATACCTGAGGAACGACGATTCAAGAGAAAGAAAATCGGAATTTTTTTAGTGAAGAAGAGGAGGAAACACGCAGCTGAGAGGAAGGAATTTTTTTTCTCTTGTTATGTTTAAGTTATGTTAGGATTTGGGGAAATTTTATGGGTTTTAATGTGAGTAAAAACGGGTAAATGGGTCGGGTTATCGGGTATGGGCGAGTAAAATAACGAAATTCAAAGAAAAGAAGAGAACTTACCTGACACCCCCCACGCCCTGCCCGGCGCTGGGGGTCTTGAACTTACTGCCTTCAGTGCCGCAGGCAGCGCTGGGCGCTGAGGGCAGAACTTTTTCGCTTTTTTTTTTATGTCACTTATATGTTACAACATTACATCTAATAATTGTATACATCAATTATATTCCTCTATCTAATCTAGAGAATAAAATAAGAAGTTAACTAATAAAAACGATAAAGATTGGGTTGCCTCCCAACAAGCGCCTTTGACGTCGCGGTACCACTCCGATTTTCGCGTTACTCATTGGTGAGCACGACTTTGGTTTTATCCCTATCAATCACACCTCCCCAATAATGCTTAACCCTCTGACCGTTTACCAAAAATTTTCTTTCACTATTCAACGCTCGTAGTTCGATTGCACCATATGGAGTGACCCGCACCACTTCGAATGGACCTGACCACCTCGATTTAAGTTTTCCGAGGAATAACCTTAATCTTGAATTGAACAATAGTACTTGTTGGCCCGGTTCAAAATGGCGTGGCTTGATATGCTTGTCGTGCCATCTTTTAGTCTTTTCTTTATATAATTTGGCATTTCTCGTAGGATTGTAGCCGGAACTCATCTAATTCATTCAATTGCATGAGTCGCTTTTCGCCCACTGCTTCAAAATCCATATTCAGCCTTTTTATCGCCCAGTAAGCTTTATGCTCCAATTCCACCGGCAAGTGACATGCCTTTCCATAGACTAATTTGTAGGGAGATGTGCCAATTGGAGTTTTGTAAGCTGTCCTATATGCCCAAAGAGCATCATCCAGCTTCGAAGCCCAATCCTTTCTTTTCACGCTCACTGTCTTTTCTAGAATTTGTTTAATCTCCCTATTGGATACCTCTACTTGGCCGCTTGTTTGAGGATGATATGCTGTGGCAACTTTGTGACGAACCCCATATTTCGCTAGAAGGTTATTTAATAACCGATTGCAAAAGTGCGTTCCTTCATCGCTGATTAATGCCTGTGGAGTGCCAAATCTGGAGAATATGTTCTTCTTTACAAATGCAGCGACTACCATGGCATTATTTGTAGGCAAAGCAATTGCCTCCACCCATTTCGACACATAATCTACGGCTAATAGAATATATTTGTTCCCTCTGAAAGGTGGGAATGGTCCCATAAAATCTATCCCCCAAACAACAAAAAGTTCAACTTCGAGAATGTTGTTTAGAGGCATCTCCTGCTTCCGTGTGATAGTGCCCGTTCTCTGGCATTGATCACACCTTTTAACAAATGCATGTGCGTCTTTGAACAAGGTTGGCCAGAATAGACTGGATTGTAGTACCTTAGGTGCTGTTCGGTTTCCTCCGTGATGGCCTCCATAAGGTGAGGCATGACAATCATGCAGTACGGACTCTACTTCTTCTTCCGGAATACATCTCCGCATTAACTGATCAGCACACTGTTTGAACAAATAAGGTTCGTCCCAGTAGTAGAAATTCACATCATGCAAGAACCTTTTTCTGACTTCAGTCTTGAAATCTGGAGGAAATACTCCTCTGACTAAGTAGTTCACATAATCCGCATACCAAGGGGGAGAATCATGAGTGATTGCAAAGAGATGTTCATCTGGAAATATTTCTTTTATTTGTCCATCTTCCTCCACGTGATCATAATTTTCCAAGCAGGATAGATGGTCAGCTACCTGATATTTAGTCCCCTTCCGATCTCTGATTTCCACATCGAATTCCTGCAACAACAATACCCAGCGCATTAATCTAGCTTTAGACTCTTTTTTAGTAAATAGGTACCTGATTGCTGTATGGTCGGTGTGGACTATGACTTTTGTTCCCACCAAATAAGCTCAAAATTTCTCAAATGCCCAAACTACTGCTAACAACTCTTTTTCTGTGGTGGTGTAATTTTGTTGTGTCGCGTCAAGAGTTTTGCTTGCATAGTAGATTGAGTGGAACACCTTGTCTTTCCACTGTCCCAACACTGCTCCAATTGCCAAGTCACTAGCATCACACATAAGTTCAAAGGGCAATGACCAATCTGGTGCTACGATGATAGGTGCAGTTACCAACTTCTCCTTAAGTGCTTCAAACGCCTTGAGGCAGGAATCATCAAATTTGAAGGATACGTCTTTTTCGAGTAACCTGCACAAAGGAGTAGCAATTTTAGAAAAATCTTTAATAAATCGTCGATAAAAACCTGCATGTCCCAAGAAGCTCCTGACACCCTTGACTGAAATTGGTGGAGGTAATTTTTCAACGGCCTCCACTTTAGCTTTATCTACTTCGATACCGGTTCTGTAGATCTTGTGACCCAATACAATTCCTTCTTGCACCATAAAGTGGCACTTTTCCCAATTAAGTACCAAATTCTTTTCTTCGCACCGTGCTAGCACCTTGCTAAGGTTCTTTAAGCAATCATCATATGAAGACCCAAAAACTAAAAAATCATCCATGAACACTTCCACGAATTTTTCCACCATATCGGTGAAAATAGCCATCATGCATCTTTGGGATGTTGCAGGTGCGTTGCATAGGCCGAATGGCATTTGCTTGAAGGCGAAAGTGCCATAAGGGCAAGTGAAGGTGGTCTTCTCTTGATCTTCGGGGCATATGACAATTTGATTGTACCCCGAGTAGCCATCCAGAAAACAGTAGTATTCATGCCCTGCTAATCTGTCGAGCATTTAATCAATGAATGGGAGTGGGAAGTGGTCTTTTCAGGTTGCTTTGTTGAGTTTCCTGTAGTCAATGCATACTCTCCATCCTGTGATAGTTCGAGTAGGGATCAACTCATTCTTCTCGTTCTCTACAACGGTCATTCCCCCTTTTTTAGGTACACACTGCACTGGGCTGCCCCAATTGCTGTCAGAAATTGGAAAAATTATACCCGCGTCAAGCAATTTTATTACCTCCTTCTTCACCACTTCTTTCATTATCGGATTCAGTCTCCGTTGCTGCTCTACACTGAGGCGGTGTCCCTCCTCTAGAAATATTTTGTGCATGCAAAAAGATGGACTGATTCCCTTGATATCTGCTATGGTCCACCCTATTGCTTTTTTGTATTCTCGAAGGACCCGAAGCAATTTTTCTTCTTGCGTGCTGGTCAAACTCGATGATATGATCACTAGCAACGTCTCAGAATTACCCAAATAGATGGCCTGGTGCTTGAGTTCGAGCCTTGGTGCTTCCTCAATAGATGGCCTGGGAAGGGTCAGAGTAACAGGCCTCTCCAATTCTTCGAATTTTCTGAACCCCTGAATATAATTGCAAGATATGTCTAATATTTTCTCAATTTCCCCCATCATCTCATCTTCATTAAATTCTGTATCCCCAATCAAAATTCGTTCAATAGGATCGGCTGGACTCATGTAAGGCGCTAAAGATGTAGAGACACTCTCCACCACTGAGATCATCCCAACTTCTCATAATGGGTTGGCAGACGGAGTGCTTTATAGAAATTAAATACTTCTTCTTGATCACCCACCCTCATAGTCATTTTACCTTCACAGACATCTATAATGGCGCGGCCGGTAGCTAGGAATGGACGCCCCAAAATAAATGGGACGTCCTGATCTGGCTCGTAATCCAAGATGCTGAAATCAGCCAGAAATATGAATGAGCCAACTTGGAATAAGACATCTTCAATTACTCCCTCCGGATGAGCCAGGGAGCGGTCTGCCAATTGTAATATAACTGTCGTTGGGCGTGGGTCACCCAATCCCAACTGTCTGAATACCGAGAGTGGCATCAAGTTTATACTCGCCCCCAGATCACATAGGGCTCTCCCTACAGCATGTTTCCCAATTGAAATCTGAATGGTGAAGCTGCCCGGATCCTTCAATTTCTGTGGTAGCTTGCCTTGAATTCTCGAACTACATTCCTCAGTGAGTGCCACCGTTTCAAACTCAGTCAATCTCCTTTTATTGGCCGCAATATCCTTGATATACTTTGTGTATTTAGGCACCTCTTGCAGAATATCAACCAGTGGAATGTTGATTTGTACCTGCTTCAAAATGTCAAGGAACTTTTTGTACGCCTCATTATCCCTCAATTTCTGTAACCTTTGTGGAAATGGAGGTGGGGGCCTTGCAACCAATTGTGGGGGTTGCTTAGCTCCTGCCTCTTCAACCGACTTTTCAACTTCTTTGGCCTTTTCTGCTATTGCTTCTATGGTGATTGGTTTTTCATTAAAGGTTACCTGCTTCTTCTTTTTCGATTCTACATCTTCCAACTATCTCCCGTTCCTTAATGATATAGCATTTAGTGCCGCCCTTGCGTTTGCTTCAATATCGCTGGGTAGTGCTCCAGCTGGTCGAGTATTTTGAGCCCCGACCAGCTGTCCCAATTGGCGTTCCAGATTCCTCACTATTGTGGTGAGGGTTTGGTATTCAGTTCTGAATTGCTTGTTGTCCTGCTTTGTATTATTATCTGCTTGTGGAGGTTGCCTTCGTGGTTGATTATAATGCCCTTGTGGTCTACCTGGATTCTGCTGCTGACCACCCCATGAAAAGTTGGGATGATTCCTCTAATTTGGATTGTAGGAGTTCCCATATTGTGTATTCTGATTTACGGGCCCCCTGTTCTGTTGTCCCACATAATATATGGATTCCGGATTTGTGGGGCACATATCACTCGTGTGGTTGTCACCACACATCTCACAGCACAATGACATTTGTTGGACCTGCTGTCTTGGTTGAACCTGCTGCATCGTCATTCTGTTCATCTGATTGGCCAGTTTTGCCATCTCTGCTCTCACAGCTGCAAGGTCATCCAATTCGATCAACCCAGCTCCCTTTTGTTTAATGGCTCTGCGCGAGTCACTGTCACCTTGCCAATTATGATCATTGGCTGTGAAATTATTCAGTAGGAGTTGGATTTCACCATACGGCTCCCTCGTTACGACAAAAAAGTGGGGTTGCGCCCCAGTTATACACTCCCTTCGTTCTACGAACCCTTGTAAACCTTCGCTTGCTTGGAGGCATCTGGAGGCTCACGCAGCACAACCGGCGAGCAGTACGCCGTCGACTTCTTGGGAAAAAGGAGGAAGATGACTTTGCAACTGCCCCCGCAAGCTGAGTCAAGGTTCATTTCTAAAGCTTCATCTAGCCCATCAACGAACGTATGTCCCAGGACCTCATCTGTCTGGCAATGGTGTGGACAATCCCTAAGTAGCTTCTTATACCTTTCCCATGCCTGTCGAAGAGTTTCTCCTTCCCGTTGTTCAAATCCCAAATCTGGCTTCTCAGTGATTTTGTCTTCTTGGTTGGAAAGAATTTGATCAGAAATTTTCTGGCCAGGTCATCCCATGTGTAAATAGAATTCGTAGGCTCCTTTTGCAACCACTCTTTTGCTTCCCCCAATAGAGAAAAAGGAAACAATGTCAACCTCACATAATCTTTAGACATATTTGGATAATTGTAAGTATCCGTGATTTCCAAAAAGTTCTGAATATGTCTCTGTGGGTCTTCATGCGACAGTCCCACATACTGCCCTGTAGATTGGATTAGCTGCACCATGTATTGTTTTAACTCAAAGTGCCCTGTGATTTCAGGCTTGACAATCGCTTGAGTCATGTTGGCAAGATTTGGTCTTGCAGTTTCAATTACCACTCTTTCCGCGTTACCCGCCATCTCAATTGGCTGTGGTTGAACAACAATGTCCAACTCTCTGTTAATTCTGGTTTTGGCTTCTACTTCCCTCCTTATTCTGTGTAGTGTTCTTTCAATTTCTGGATCAAAAGGAAGAAGGTTGTTTGCGCTTCTACTCCTCTGCATTCAATAGAAGAGCCTGTGTGTGCAAACAATGTAAGCCGATTAGTGAAACTTGAATAAATAACAAATATAAGCAGAAGTTGGTAAAGTAGTAAATTTTAAGTCCCCGGCAACGGCGCTAAAAACTTGTTGCTCCCTAACGCACATGCAAGTATACGCGGTCGACAAGTAATATAGGATTGTAAGTCCAGGTTATCGTACCCATAGGGACTTAAATTAACTACTTTTTAACGGACTAATATTGTTATTTAAACAAGCAAAGTCGAGTTCAATAGATGGATTATTCTAACTACAGCTCTAATTTAAAGCTAGTATAATCAAATAACAAATTACGTGTTGTTAAATCAATGGAGATAAATATTTCAGGGTTGTGATTATTTCACCAATCCTATTGTGTTCTAATTAACTTCCCGTTCATATAATTCATGTATGGTTGCTAATTAATCGATAAACATGCTCATAGCCTTCTTCCGAAGCACTATTTACCTATTCTTAATAAGATTAACACCTATATTCCTATGGAATTAATCTATCAAGAATGCAATAAAAATACGATATTCAATTAAGCATGGTAATTAAGTATATTCCTATCCTAACTACGAATTTGCCCCCTTAAAAGGTTAAGAACATGATTTCTTCAATTCTTTTCTAATCTAAACATAGTTTTCCCAAACATAGTATAGATAATTTATAGATCTTAATTGATGGCCAAACAATTAAGCAATTAGGCATAGAATTGAAGAAACAACCATATGATCATGAATTATAAACACGAAATTATTAACTTTGAACCACAATATTCATGGCTAATCACAACCCCAGAACAAGGGGTGATTAGCCACTCATGTTCAGAATAATCAAAATAATAAGTGTTGAAGAAACTATAAAAATACTAGACAGAGATGAAGAACTGAAGATTGATTGCTTCTGTGCGATGTTCCGTGGTGTTCTTGACTTTCAAATCACGTTCTCCCCCTTACCATTGGGTTTGGAGGTGTTTATATAGGAGTTGGGAAGGGGTAGGGTCGAAATAGTGGACTCCTAGACGGACTAGGACAATTTTCCGAAGTCGGCGCCCTGGCTGGCGCCTGGTGCCCCCCCAGGGCGCTGCGTCCAGTGACTTCTTTTTAGCTTCTGCCTCCAGCGCCACAGGTGGCGGCAGGCGCTGCCTGTGGCGCCCTATGCCTCTTCGTCCGATTTTGGCTCGTTTTGGCTCGTTTCTTTCCCGTTTCGCCCCCAATTGCTCCCGACTCATTCCTATACATAAAACACATTGATTTAACATGAATCGAAGCAATTAACATCCCAATTTCATAACAGAAAGGCCAAATATGAGGTGTTTTACATAGAAATCTATATCTTTTACACCAAACATCACAGGTACTTAATGGACAGATGGGGTAGCTGAAATGAGGCGCAGTTTCATGAAAAATTAATTATCGCGCGTTGTTAGGATTTTGCCCTTATTTTCTTTTTATATTTGGATTTTTCCTTTTTTTTGAAATAAGAGAAAATAATTTGTCATAATTAATTTTACTTTCCTATAAGAAAAATATAAATCTCGATCCACTTCGTGGAGAAAAAGATTGTGAACCTTATAAATTGAGGACCCCTCATTCATAAAAAAAAAAAAAAGCATCCAAAATATAGTCCTTACAGATTCTTATTTAGGGGGAGAGTTTATTCTCTCAATAAGTTTTTTTTCTTTATATCAGTAGATCGATGTAGGTCAATTGACCTAAACCATATAAAGTATGTTACGCCTCTTTTAGTATATTATTCTCGTTGTCTAATTTATCATCGTTCAAGCTTTGTTTGGCTAACTTTCGCACGACGTTATATTATTTCAATCCCAGTAAGTAGTATCAGGGCTATTTGTTCAATGAGGTTAATGACATATTCAAGGCGGGTGTAGATCAAGTTGTAGCCAATTTGATAATAACGAAGTCTTCTATCCAAAAACAAATGTCTGAAATGCTATGTGTGGAGAAAAATTTTCAATCATATTTTCATAAAATCCCGCTGCTGCATATACAAAAACAAAAGTTATTTTTAACCCATGCTTATGAGCTTCAATGTCACAACCCAAAATCCCACCAGAGCCATAATGATGCCTAACACTACTTGCTAGGCAAGTCGACAACAAGTAATCGGAAATAAACTTCAACAACAATAAGAAATGGCCTCAAATAATTGAATAACATAAGTGACTGAACTCCTAATGACAATAAAACTAAAACAATCAAAAATCTGGTGTCATCGAGTGCATGAGCTCTATGGTGTACGAAATACAAAGTCTGAACAACATATAATACTACTCGAAAAACTAAATAGTAATAACATAAGATAAAGGAGGGGACTGCAATGCTTGTGAACTGGACAAAAAGGCTACCTCGAATTTTCCAAGCAAATATGGATAATTAGCTTGCAAGCAACCACTGTTATCAATAACACCGGAGTTTGCATAAGAAGTTCAGAGTATAGTACAAGTACAGTCGAACCCATGTACTTAATAAGTAGCAAGCTCATCTTCCAAGAAAGCATTAGCGAGGTTGGCAAAGTCTAATATTCAGTTTCAATAACCAACAACAACAATAGCAGAAGAATAATGACATATAAGGAAAAACAGCTCAAATAATACATGCTCAACTCTAATACAGTAAGAGGAGAAATAGACATGTTTTTCACATGTATTAGTCAAGGCATCAACGTTTTTACAGTATCACTTAGACACGAATTTATCAAGATAAACTATGATCTGAAGCTGTAAACGTCAAATAGAGTCGTCGAATATCAATTAGCATAAGGAAAATACAACTCTATGTATGCATGTCAAATTTACATACCAAAATCAACAACATCACAGTTTGATCATCAAGTATACACAATCTCAGCAGATTCTTGCATGGCATAAGTACCCGTCAATCATGCTCCCTGCACTCTCATGGTGCCTGGTACAATCCTTGATCCATCACATGCACCCAGCATTGTACGAGTGCCTAAAGTATGTCCCTCACTAAGCACATCTCATGTGCTTGTACTCATAGGTCCAGAAGTAACAGGGGTTATCACTTGACTCTGGAGGGGCGGAACCCAGCCCAAGGTTTGATCGGCTCAAAATCAACGATCAATGTCACTTAGCCCAATTTGGGGCCCCAACGCAAGCGTCACCTTATTATCAATATTAACGTGGCTCTATGGTCCAACATTAGTTATCAGTGCGCTCAATGTGGTTCTATGGCCCAACATCAATCATCAATCTCTTCAAGTCTTAATATGCAACCATCTCACAATATCATAATCAAAATACCGCATGAAATATATAACAACAAGCCACAACTTATATCAAACCCATGTCACACACAACGAACTAACAACATGTGAGATAACATTTAAAATTATACAGAGACAATGATATAACATGCTGATATAATATCATAACTGAAAAACATGACGATAATTAAGGAAAAATAGCTCATCGTAGAAAAAAGGGTCCTATCATGTTTCAATGGATAAACAAATAGCCTTGGTATGATTTGTAGCATGAATAATAGCTCACGTAGTAATACAAGTGGAGAAAACACGGTATTGTCACGACCATAATCTCAACCTGTCATGATAGCGCCTAACACATTTGCTAGGCAAGCCGACAATCATAACAGCTAAACATTTGAATAAACATGTTTTAATAAACTCAATAGCGGAATCTCATAAACATCCGATAAAAATAACTGAATTACTACTACAACCATCACCAAAAGAATCTGGTGTCGACGAGTACATGAGCACTACTAGGTATCATCATAAACCAAAAACTATAGTACAACTGTCTGAGTAATAGAACAATACCGAAGAAAATAAAGGGATAGAGAGTCAAGGTCTGCGGACGTCATAGCAACTACCTTGAAGTCTCCAAGAAGGTAGTAGCACAGATCTAGCAATCCCCATGTCCATATGTACTTGGATATGCACAGGAAGTGCAGAGTGTAGTATGAGTACAACTGATCCCATGTACTCAATAAGTAACATAACTAACCTTGGGCTGAAAGCAGTGACGAGCTTAGAAGAAGACAGTCAGAGTCCAATATAATGACATTATAGGTTTAATGATGATAGAAACAATAAACAACTCAGAAAAATTATCATAACCAGCTCATTCAGGTTACATGAATTTAGATTTACTTTCAAGTTCAACAATTAAAGCTCCAACACTAATAGGAATATGTCAGTTACAGCTAGCATGAGGAATGGTACATCTCTATGCATACATGTCAGATATGCATGTCTAATGAAAGATTTCACAGTGATATTCCCCAGTACTCACACTCTCAACATACCCAAGATGTCTACCAATGCTCACTCAACACACTCAGAATCACTCAGCACTATACGGGTACCTGACATCAATGCCCCTCACAAAGCACGTATATATATATATATATATATATATATATATATATATATATATATATATATATATATATATATATATATATATATATATATATCACAGTGCCTGCGCTCACTACTGGTATGTCAGACTCTGGAGGGGCGGATGATGCCCAAGCGCTAAAATATAAAGCCTATAAGGCCTGCAACGACGTGCAACCCAATCCACATAATAGTCATAAAGCCAATCTGGCCTGCTACGACGCGTAGCCCGATCCACAATAACACTAACAACTCGGCTCTCAGACCCACCTCAGTCATCAATCTCTCAAGTCTCAAGGTCTTACAATCTCGTACCACTCAGCCCAAACAATGATATAATGTAACAATGAATGATAATAGATACTGAGATATGATATGCAAATTAAGAATCATGATTGAGTACATAGTTGCAGTTAAAGCAGATAACTCAAAACAACATAAATAACTTCATTAGGTCTCAAAACGAATAAGCACATAGCGTAAACATGAAATCTAACATGAATCACAGCTCAACTACTCTAACAAATAGGGATTACATGGACAAAACAAGACATGATATCAACACAGTACAAAAAAATCAACCCGCATCATGATTACCACGATACGCACCCACACACCTGTCACCTAGCATGTGCATCACCCTAACATAACAAAAATAAAACATTTTCCAGGGGTAAATACACTCAATTCCAAGTGTAGAAATGATAATTACCTCAAAGCACACAACTCAAACAAACCCTTGCCACGCGAATTAGCCTCCGAGCGACTTGAATCTAGCAAAAGAAACTTAATTCCATCAGTAAAAGCTATAGGAAACAATTCCAAAAGATAAAGCTAAGGTCTCTAATCAAAATCGGAAAGTCAACCAAAAAATTCAACCCTTGGCCCGCAGCTCAGAACCCTACAAATTCACAAAATCCGAACACCTATTCAATTACGAGTCTAACCATACTAAATTCACCTAATTCCATCCACAAATTGACCCTCAAATCATCAAATTTTACTCTCCGACAACTTAATTTAAAATCCCCAATTTCAATATTAAACACACAAGTGATGAATCTTCACTTACCTCTTCAATTTAAGCCAAAACCCTCTCAAAAATCGCCCCTAGTCGAGCTCCACAAGTCAAAAATGAGAGAAATACATGAAACCCTTCGATTATATATTCTGCTAGTCAATCCGCACTTGTGGCTCACTAAACTGCATCTGTGGTTCCGCACGTGCGATCAAATCCCGCATCTACGATCGATCTGTTGCCTCCGATCTTCTGCATCTGCGGACCATGCTCCGCATCTGCGAGTCCATTTTTTTTGGACAAGCATTGCACATGCGCTTCCGCAAATGCGGCTTCCTATCCACATCTGTGACCACGACCTTGCCCAACTCAACATTGCTTCTGCGAAAAACAAAACGCATCAGCAGGCTCGCAGATGCTGCATATTCCTCGCACCCGCGAACCATCAGCAGCCCATCAAACACGCACATGCGATCTCAGGGCCGCTTCCGCGCCATCGCACCAGTAGAATATCTCTCGTAGGTGCGATTGCACCAGAACTGAAGCTTCAAAATTTCCCCAAGTCCAAATCTCTCCGATTTCAATTTGAATCACACCTCAAGCCCCCAGCACCCTATCCAAATATACCAACATGTCCAAAAATACAACAAAAACTTAGTCGAAGACTCAAATCAAATCAAACAACATCAAAAACACGAATCGTACCCCAATTCAAGCCTAGTGAAACTAATGAACTTCCAACTTCTACAACCAATGCCGAACTATGTCAAACCAACTCTGGTTGAACTCAAATTTTGCACACAAGTCATAAATGACACAATGGACCTACTCCAACTCCCTGAACCAAAGTACGAACCCGATATCAATTAAGTCAACTCTTGGTCAAACCCCTCAACCTTCCAAACTTCAACTTTCCAATTTTTGCCAAAAAGCCTCAAACCCATTTAAGGACCTCAAAACCAATAACCGGACATATGCCTACGTTCAAAATTACCATACAAAGCTATCAGAACGATCAAAACTCCATTCCGGAGTCGTCTACACAAAAGTCAAACACCGGTCAACTCTTTCAACTTATTCTTCCAACCATGGAACCAAGGGTGCCAATTTACTCCCAAACCTCCCCGATCATGAAGATCATTAGATATACAAGAAAATAAAAAATGCGAACTCATACAAAATGATCTGAAACCACCTCGAAATCCCACCAAGACCCTCGAGACTCCATCCAATCATACCAACAAGTACAAATACATCTTCCAAACTTATCCAATGGCTCAAAACACTATAATTAACATCAAAACCAAGAATCGAATACCAAAATCCATCTCTTAACTTTCAGACTATATCGAACTGGTCAAAATCATAATTAGATCTAACCAAGGTCTCAAAACCGCAATAGGATTCCGCTATCACTGAAGTCAACTTCCGATCAAACCTATGAACACTCTAATTCTTCGAATTGCCAAATTTCGACAAATATAGCCAAAGCCGTCTAGGAACATCACGAATGCAAATTCGAACTTACACCCCAGTCGAAATCTCCATACAAACCTATTGAAACCATTAAATTCCAATTCTGAATTAGCAGGCTATTATCGGAGATTCATAGAAGGATTTTTTTCTATTTCAGCAC
Organism: Nicotiana obtusifolia; assembly: GCA_002018475.1. NCBI lineage: Eukaryota > Viridiplantae > Streptophyta > Magnoliopsida > Solanales > Solanaceae > Nicotiana > Nicotiana obtusifolia. The sequence continues at coordinate 21,800 of MCJB01004891.1, forward strand.
CATTAACAAGTTAACTCAAAAAGAAACTAAGTTCCAATAGTTTGACGCTTGTAAGCTGAGTATTCGAAAGCTGAAAGATAAATTGACAACGACACCGGTGTTGACACTGACTGAAGATACACAAGGATATGCATTTCATTGTGATATTTTGGGCATCGGATTTTGTTGTGTGCTGGTGCAATACGATAAGATAATTGCATATGCTTCAAGGAAATCTTTGAAGCACGAGAAAAACTATCCTACTCATAACTTGGAGCTAGTTGCAGTTGTGCATGCATGGAAGATATGGCAGCATTATTTATATGGTGTTCATGTAGGCATCTTCACAAATCATAAGAGTTTGCAATATATTTTCAAATAGATAGAGCTAAACTTACGGCAAAAGCGATGGCTTGAATTGCTAACAGACTATGATGCAAATATTTCATACCATCAGGGCAAGGTGAATGTTGTAGCTGACGCCTTTAGCCACCATTCTATTGGAAGTTTAGTTCATGTAGAAGCCAAAAAGAAAGAGATGACACGTGAACTTCATTAGTTAGCTAATTTGGGAGTCAGGTTGGTAGACTCCGATGATGGGGGTGTTGTTGTCCAGGATGTGGCCGAATCATCCCTTGTAGCTGAAGTGAAAGCACGACAATATGAGGATTATGTTTTAGTGCAGTAAAGAGAAGGGATTCAGCAACAAAGAGCTACAGCTTTTAAGCTCGGAGCAGATGGTGTTTTGAGATACCATGGTCGACTGTATGTTCTGGGCGTAGCGGGATTGCGAGACAGGTTTATGACCGAGGTTCATCATTCCTGATATTTTATTCATCCGGGTTCAATAAAAATATACCATGATATAAATAGTATGTATTGGCAGAACGATATGAAGAGGAACATAGCAGAATTTGCAGCTCAATATCTAAATTACCAAGAGGTTAAGGTGGACCATCAGAATCCCAAAGGGCTAGCTCAAAATATAAAGATCCCGATATAGAAGTGGGACATGATTATTATGGATTTCATCACATAATTGCCTTGTTTCATCGTAAGTATGATTCTATATGGATTATTGTTGATAGAATAGAAAAATCGACACATTTCTTGCCGGTTAAGGCGACTGATACAGTAGAAGAGTACACCAGGATTTATATAAGGAAGATTGTCCGTCTTCATGATGTCTCCATTTCTATCATATCGGACAGAGGTGCCCATTTTACGGCCAATTTCTAGAGATTGTTTCAAGAGGGTTTGGGCACTCAGGTAATTCTTAGCACGACATATCATCCTCTAACAGACTGTCAGGACAAACGTATGATTCATACACTTAAAGATATTATTTGAGCATGTGTGTTGGACTTTAGAGGTAATTGGGATAATTACATACCCCTTATTGAGTTTGCTAATAACTGTAAGGCCCCGTAAAATATTACCTAGAACCTGGGGTTATGTGGTGCCGAGGTAGGCTAACGTATTTGAAGGTTGTACAAACTTTTTGGTTTTTGCAATATGCTGGGGAGTTGGAATGAAAATTGCTGTAGAACGTGACATTTCTGCGGTCCATTATGCGACCGCAGAACTACTCTGCGGACCGCAGATCCGTCGCGGAGTGGAGCAAAAAAAGGCCAATTTTTGGAGGTTGTTTTGCTGTCAACTATGCGACCGCATAATCATTTGGGGGGCCCCACATCCATCACAGATTCAACATGAGAAAATTCCGGAGGTAGATTTCACGGTGCATTATGTGGCGCATGACTGTTTTGCGGGCCGCAAAAATAGCTGCAGACTTGATTAGGCCAGCCCAGTTTTTGGGACCATTTATGTGGTCCATTTTGTGGCCTACCTCACTCTGCGACTGCAAAGTTTAATTTGGAGGGTCCATTTACTATTTTTATAACCCGACCCCTACCCCCTTTTTGATTAAAAAGCTATTGGGGCTCATTTAGAAGGCAAAAATTAGACATTTCTAGAGAGGGGGAGAGTTGGATAGGAAGATAAGGTCCACTCTTTTACCAAGCCTTGAGAATTCAACAAAGGGAGCTTGCAAGTCTTCTAAGAGATAAGGTTCCATACCCTAGTCCTCGTGTTCGAATTTTGGAAGAAGATGTGTGGGGTGTGAGATTCTTGGGAATGGGAGTCATTCTTGTGCATGCATGTAATAATAAAGGTGGTGGGGAGGTCATTGAATTAGTATGGGTAAACCCTTGGTGTTGGATTAGTTTTGGGGTGAAGAAGATCCTATAAACGAACCTTGTAATCAAATTGCACACATAATGCTCGATAAAATGCCTAAATGAGTCAAAAACTTTTTCTTATTAAAGAGTCATGATAAATAAACTCTGCATGTCTTCTCTCTCAGTGCACGTTTAGCCAAGGAAAGCTAACTTGCACCAATGATGGCAAGGGGGCGGAAACAATATGCAACGACGTGCTTAACTATTACCCTAGCAACTACTGTACAACATGCATTCACTCCTCTAACTTTTAGAAGTTTCCTCCCAGCTAAATTTCAACCAATTAGAGAGGAAAGTGAAAGAAGCTCTGCAAATGAATGTAACAGTGAAAACGAATGTAACAATGCAGATCGAATTGCGATGGAGGAGAAGCAAAAGGGCAAAATCCAAGTGCCAACACTACCTCGGAGACTGCAATTCTCAGATGTTGGGTCTTCTATGCAGCCAACCCCAACCCTATAAGAACAAGTACAAGCAGATGAAGGAGATAACTCGTCGAAACAAGATGCGAAGGACCCAAGGAAGCTTAATCGCAGCTCTCAAATGGGAATAAGACTTGGTTATGTGCCTCCTAGTCATCGTAATGGTAAGATTGTAGTTCAAATTGTCGATGAAGACGTCCAAATGCTAAGTGATTAGTGGGCTACTACATTAATTGGTTATGTGCTAGGAGATACACTGTATGGAAAACCTATGGAGAACTTTGTTATGTCTGTTTGGGATTTTGTTTCAAAGCCACAAATCCTGTTTCACAATGATGACTATTATGTGTTATGATTCCTCACAATTGAGGATAGAGATTTAGTTATGCAAGCAGGCCCATATACGTACCACAATAAGCCGTTTATCTTACAGAATTGGGAAAGAGACTTTCACTTTGATCCTAAATGCATCACAACCATCCCTCTTTGTGTGAATTTCCCAGGTTTACCTGTTGGTTACTGGACAGAAGATATACTTAGCAATGTGGCAAGTGTTATTTGGATCCCCTATGTACACTGATAGATACACAGCTGACCTTAATAAAATCTCCTATGCTCAAGTTCTAGTGAAGGTTGATATCACAAAATCACTACTGGAGAGTGTAGACATTGATTCCCCTTCAGAAACCATTCAGCAACAAATTGCCTATGACTTGATGCCAAAGTTCTGCATAGATTGCAATTACTTTGGCCATGATAAGTTTGAATGCTAGAGGAATACCCGAAAGAACTCTTACAAGGTAGAGTTTTAGGCACCAAAAAGAAGGAAAAGGCCAAGGAAGAAAAAAGTAATGCAGGAACGGAAACCAAAAGAACATGTAGAGCAGGAAAATGATGCTGATACAACAAACGTGGGAGCTATACAACAAGAAGCTGGAAATGGTAAATAGAAATCAGTTGTTGCAGACTCTCCTAGATAGATACTCAAGAGGGATGGTGACTGCAGACTTGACCAAAGACAACATACTGAAAGAGTTTGGAAGGGATTCTGCATTCAAACCTCCATGATATTGTGTATTTGGAATATTAGGGGGCTGAACAAGCCCTATAAATAGAAGGAGCTGAAGCTTTTTCTGAAAAAGAATAAAATAGACATCATTGGATGTCTAGAAACTAGAGCAAAGGAACAGAAGGCAAAGAAGATATTGAACACAGTGGCGAAAGACTGGGGATATTGCTGTAATTATGTCCAGACAGTAAATGGTAGGATATGGCTGTTATGGAGATCCCACCTAATAGTCAAGTTCCTTAAAACCCATAAGCAATTAATACACTGCTCTGTGGAGGATTCAGCAACAAATTTTTAGGCTCTTTTGACAGTCATTTATGCGAGGAATAAACTCTAGGAAAAAGAAATTTTATGGCACGACCTACAATTGCTAGGCACTCAGATACAAACACCATGGCCTATTAGTGGTGATTTCAATAATGTCCTATACGCTGATGATAAAATAGGACAACTAGTTACACTGGGTGAAGTATAGAATTTCAGGCAATGCATTGACTCTTTGCAGTTAACACCTTTTACAACTTCTTTACCTAGTGTAATAAACAACCAGCAAGCAGTAGAGTTCACAGTAAAATTAATTGGGCTTTTGGGAATTTCAGCTAGACTAAGGTATATGGGCTGTAGAAGCTGATTACCTCGACCCTGGGGTATTTGATCAATCACCAGTCCTGATCTAGGTATGAAAAAGGATAGTCACTCATCCAAAGCCTTTCAAGCTCTACATGGTGACAATGGAACATCAAGATTTCTCATCCTTTGTGAATGGAGTATGAGTACAGGTGAGAGGGTATCCAATGACAAATATTTGGCAAAAGCTTAAAAGACTAAAAGGTAAAACAATGGGGCTGAACAATTCCATGGCAGCTTTTGCATAGAAGTTAAATCATGCCAGACAAAGCTTAGAATGTATACAAGCAACACTTGCCATTACCCTCTTTGATCAAATATTGATTGAACAGGAGAAGCAAAGTATTAGTGAACTGGAAAAGTGGATCACAATAGAAGAGAAAATCTAGAGTAATAGAAATCTAGAGCAAGCTGGATTATATATGGGGATTCCAATTCGAAGACTTCTATGCGCGGATGAATATTAGGGCCAGCAAAAATGCCATCACATCTATCTATAATGATGTGAGAATAAACACCAGTGACCCAAAGGCTGTGGAGAAAGAATTCCTTACATTTTTTCAAAGCTTACGAGTGAAGCAAATGGATTGATGCCCTATCCAAACTCAAGCATCATCAAAAGTGGAAAAGCCTCACCTTAAGTCACCAGCAGGAACAAGGCATTATCACTAGAGGAGGTTGATGAAGCCATCAAAGACATGCAAAATGATAAAGCTACTGGAGTGGATGGGTTCCCTATAGAATTTTTCACTAAGCATTGGGAGACTATGAAGCAGGATGTCTATGTAGCAGCAAAGCATTTCTTTCACACAGGAAACTGATGAAGGCTTGGAATTGCACTGCTCCTACTTTGATACCTAAGGTCCCAGCACCAACTCAGGCGAAAGAATATAGACCAATAGCATGCTGCACTACATTGTACAAGATCATTGCTAAGATACTGACCAACAGACTCAAGAAAGTGATAGAGGTGATTATTGGGAGATCACAATCAGCCTTTATAGAAGGGAGAAGTATTATTGACAACATCCTATTTAGCCATGAACTATTCAAAGGCTATAATAGGAAAGGTATATCTCCTGGATGTGTGCTGAAAGTGAATATTAGAAAGGCATATGACTCGTTGGATTGGCACTTCCTCAGTTGTATGCTAGCAGTCCTTGGATTTCCTCAAAAGTTTATCAATTGGGTCATGGAATGTGTAACCATAGTCTCTTATTCTTTGGTATTTAATGGTGGTCGTACTAAACCATTCCAGAGTAAGAGAGGGATCAGGAAAGGGGAACCAATGTCCCCCTATCTCTTTGTCATTGCAATGGAATACCTGCAAAGGGAGATGAACCAGTTGCCTATGATCAAAGAGTTCAAGTACCACCAAACATACAAAAAGATAGGAGTGACACATGTCTGTTTTGCTGATGATTTACTTATGTTTTGCAGGGCTGACATAGTTCACTCACCATACTTCAGGAAACTTTTCAAAAGTTTTCTATTGCATCTGGTTTACAGGCAAATACAAACAAAAGTTCCATCTACATTGCTGGGGTTCATAAGGATCTTAAAGATACACTGATAAGCTTACTAGGATATACAATGGGATCCCTACCTTTCAAATACCTAGGAGTACCCCTTCTACCAAGAAGTTAAACATACATCAGTACTTGCCATTGATGGAGAATATTACAGAAAGAGTGAGCTATTGGTCAGCCAAAATGCTATCCTATTCTGGAAGGATGCAGCTAATCAAATCTGTGATCTTTGGTATGTATATATATTGGTCCCAAATCTTTTTATTGCGTAAGAAGATCATGAAGCAGATTGAAACTATATGTAGAACCTACTTGTGGACTAGTACAAGTGCTACATCTAGAAAGGCCTTAATAGCTGGGGACAGAGTATGCCAGCCTAAGGCTATAGGTGGCTTAAATATCATCAATATGGGATTGTGGAATAACGCAACAATCTAATAACAACTATGGGCATTGGCAAAGAAAAATGATTCACTCTGGATCAAATGGGCACACTGTTACTACATAAAACAGAGAGACTTAGATATTATGGCTACACCTAAAGCAGCTGCTTGGATGGTAAGGAAAATCATAGTCTCAAAGCAAGCTATGATCCTGATGAACACAATGCATGGAAATCTTAACGCCAAGTTGATAATGCTAGAGACTGAGGGCAGATCCCAGATAAAGAGGGCCTATACACAATTGCTCCCTCAACTCCCTAAAGCTACCTGGAAGAGTATTCATATGCATCCCCGGATTCATCCAAGATTGAAATGTCACCTGTGGCTAGCTGTCCATCAGAGGTTATCTACTGTGGATAGGCTACAGAAATTTAGGATTCAAGTGCTTTTGAATTGTGTCTTTTGTGCGCTGAATATTGAAACATTTAGTCATCTATTTCTTGAGTGCTCATGCACTAGCATCCTATGGATAAGAATGCTCAAATGGCTAGGACATCATAGAAGAATTAGCAGCTGGCAAGATGAGATAGAGTGGGTAAGCTCACTAGCCAAGAGAAAATCTAGTACGACATCCATCACTACCTCAGTCTTTGCCATGGTGATATACTGTATTTGGAATGAAAGGAATTCAGTTAGGTTCAACAAAGGAAACTACGATGACGACAAGTTACGCATAGAAATTGCAATACACATGCACATACAAGGGAGATAAAAAACAAATGTCAGTCAACATTGATATGTTGGAATCATTATTAATAGGGTGGAATGATGGATCTGTTTTGTTAGAAATGTAATTAGTATAGTTTAATCTTGTTTCTTTAATTTTGGGGTAGAAAATGAAAAATGTGATTTCCAGCGCCACAGGCAGCGCCCTACGCCACCTGTGGCGTTATGGACAAAACACTCAGCAAGCTAGCGCAAGGGTCAACGCCTCACGTTTCCCTAGATGCTGGTGACGGGAATTTCTCCCACTTTGCCCGAGATAAGGTTATTTCGGCCCTAAACCAACCCAACGTGTACAAAAGCAAGATTAAGCCTATTTTTGGAGAAGGCTCCATTGTGAAGGAAAAATACACATGAGAAACATTCGGGGAGCGAGGATATCTCAGTTTTCTTCATCTTTTCTTAGTATTTTAATTATCCAACACTTATGAAATTGTTTGATAGTATCATGAGTGGCTAAAACCCATGGTTATGGGGTTTTGATTTAGCCATGAATATTGTTGTTTAACATTGACTTAACCTTAATTATAATTCACCAATATATGGTTATTTTTTCAATTTTGTCATTTATTGCTTAATTGGCTGGCCAACAGTTAGGTTCTATTTACTATCTATGCTATGCTTGAAAAATCCATGTTTATATTAGAGAAGAATTGAAGAGAGCACGATCTTAACTCTGAGGGGGGCAGATTTGTTGTTAAGATAGGAGTATACGTAGTCACCATGCGTAGTTAAATATTTCAATCTTAATGCTTTCTTAATAGATTGATTTCATAAGATTATAGGCGTTAATCTATTTTGAATAGGCGAGTAGTACTTTGGGAGAAGGCTACGAGAGCCATTATTCGATTAATTAGCAACCAGCGAAGGACTAGCAACCAGTAGGGGTAGTCTGAGTACCCGAACTTCAAGCTGAGGAGCATGTTTGAGCTTAAGTGTGGGGTCGTGCCGACCCTTAATATTGAGAATCATGTCCTAGCTAGGCCCGAGAGGGTCTCAGGGAGTATTTCTCACCTTTTTTAAATATTTTTCTTTGTGGTCATGCATCGAGGACTATGCATAAAATAAGTGTGGGGTGGGGAGACTACTTTCTGAAGGGTAATTGTATAAAACTACTTTTTTATTAGTTTTTCTTTTAGAACTCGTGGTAGACGTACACTGAGTTATCAAAAAAAAAAAGCGAAAATAGAAAACAAATATAGAAAAAAATCAGAAAAAGCTCGGACTTTTACTGACGATGGATCTTTTGGACAATTTCTTGAGGGATTAAAGTCCGATTAAAAAAATACCAAAAAGTTTTTTTAGGATAGTTAGGTAGTATCCCTTGGTTTTTCCTTGGGCACCGGTTCTTTTCCAATGGTGTAGCTCGAACTAGGTATTTTATCTTTTTTAGGGGTAGGTTAGGAAGAAGTTGAGTTGCTCTGAGACACCTAGTGACATGTTAGGCTATGACATGCAATCTATCTTCTCGTACATGTGATTTGAATTGTGATGCCTGAGTAAAATAAATAGCTTATTCTATGACGCCTTCTCTCAGTTGTTTGACTTGTATGCCACATAGTGCAATATTGCTTAAAATTTCTTAATTATATGTGCTTGCTTGACTTGAGAGTTGAACAAAACCGTCCTGAATGAGTAATGTGCAAGGTGTGTGCAAGGATTTGTGGTATTCCATGCTATCCTGTATAGTCTAAAACTTGCCCTGTGTGTTAATCGAAACGAAATTGTTAAGTGTGCTAATCTAGGAGATGATGTAGGCGTTTCTCGCTTGATCATAGAGGTGCTTGTCACTTGAAGATAAAATTTTCCATTGCTAACTCCTTTGAGCCTATAGACCTCTCCTTTGGCACCCACATTACATGCCGTACTCATGTTTTTTTTTTTCTTATTTGAGATTGTTGAACCTTTATCTCCTAAGGCACTTAGTTTCTAAAAGAAGTAAGATTAGAGATTGGGGAGTATCTTTCGAGTGGAACCATGGAAGGGCTCTTTGGGGCAATAATGTTGAAAAAAGGTTACTAGCCAATGAATCTTAATGCATGGAGTGTGTGTAGAAATAAACAAAAGAGAAAAAGAAAAAAAGTTGCAAAAAAAAATGATAGTCAAATAATGTAGAAAAACTCACACCTCCTAGTCTTACTAAGTTGTGCTAGTGGGAGTATAGAAGTGGTTAATGGAAAAGGGCTATGTTGTATATGGTGTATGACGAGTGAATTGGTTGAGAAGAAGATGTGCTCGATTTTTGAGAGTAGTGTATTAAAGTGCTTAGGAGGATTAGTCACTATTCGTAAACATATGCTACCCCTCCCTTAACCTACATTAGAACCTTAAAGTCCTCATTGATCCTAGATTTGGCTAGCTTAGATAAGTAGAGATGTACACTACGGGCAAGATTATGGTACAACCACAGGATGCACATGAATTCTTTGTGAGAGTTAGCGAATTTTGTTCGATCGTGTGATGTCCTTAATTTATATTCAAAAGCATACTTGAATGTGTGGACTATTCTATGTTCACTCTTTTGTTTGTTGGTGAAGGCACATGTCATGAAGGATCGGTAATGTTGTAAACGTCTCTTGTGGGTGAATGCGTGAGTTGAGGGTGCTTAGAGTAATAAGTCGGCTCTTGAGGTAGAGTGGTTACGGATAGGTTGTGTCAATTGGTTGTATTGAGATGGATATACTTGGGCATGTTTTAAATGGGAATAATGTGAATTTTGTATCTTCACGCTTGATTGCCTATATTGATTATAGTTAAGGGTAGATTGTTTGGTTAAAAATTAAAGTGATCCTCTATAGTTGAGATGTGCACGTTGTTGGGGGTGTAGTTGATAGTCCCATATCTCGAGGACGAGCAAGAGTCTATGTGTGGGGTATATATACTTAGCTTAAAGTATATAGAGAGGGGTTCACAAAATTATACCTAAAAAATAAGGAAATAAAGTCCTAAACTACTTTGGACAACAAGTCCTACTACCGTAGGAAAAGGTAAAAATCTAGGAAATAAAAACCATGTCAATCTTGGAAAGTAATTCCAGTAATCTTAGGAAAAGAAAAAAAAAACCTTAACTACCTAGGAAAGCATCAAATATGTCCTAACAAACTAGAAAACAAAATAAGGAACTTTGACTCCTTCTCGTATGTCTTGGCCGCCCCCCTTGAGCTGGCTTGGGCGCCAAGTTAACTCCTTTGTGGGTTGATTTAGGCACCTAATTTAGGCCCTCCTCGGCTGGTGCTTGGACCCCAATCTACCTCCTCTTAGGCTTGGGCTTGGACCATGAAATGAGTGTAGCACTTAGCTAAATCCTCTCCATAATTCTTGAGCTCTTCTTCAACCATTAGCTCCTCTTGATATCCAATTGATGCCCAACAACCTTGTCTTGCTTCTCCTTATCTTGAGACCTTGTGAATGGCTTTCTTGGTGCTTCTAAAGCTTTATCCTTATCCATGGAGCTATGATAAGATAAAGCATCTCAAATAATACAGACTCAACTCTAAAACAACAAGAGGATAAATAAGCATGTTTTTCAGGAATATTAGTCAAGGCAACGAGTTTTCCACTAAAATCACATTGACAGAGATTTATTCAAGATAAACTATGATTTCAAGCACTAAACATCAAATAGAGTCATCGAATATTAGTTAGCACGAGAAAAGTACAACTCCATGCCCGCATGTAAAATATATATGTCAAAGTAAACGACATCGTGGTTTGATCATAAAGTATATGCAACCTCAGCATATTCATGGTGCTTGGCACAATTACCCCTCAATCATGCTCTTAGCACTCTCATGGTGCATGGTACAATACCCCTTAATCACCACACATGCACTAAGAATTGTACGGGTGCCTGACATAAGTCCCTCACTAAGCACATCCCGTATGCCTACATCACAGGGCCCAAAGTAACAGGAGTTATCACCTGCTCTAGAGGGAGGATCCATGTGCTCATTGGATCAAAGTGAACAATCAATATCACTCAGCCCAATGTGGACCCTTGACACAAACGTCGCCTTACTATAAATATAAACGTGCTCCATGGCCGAAGATGAGTCATCGATTTTCTCAATGCGGCTTTATGACTCAAAATCAATCACCAGTCTCCTCAAGTCTCAATGTGCCACCATCTCATAGTATTATAATGAAAATACCGCACGGAATACAGCAACGTGCTACAACTCAGCTCAAACATGTATCACAAACAAGGGCACTGACAACGTGTGAGATAACATATAAGAAGTACACAGAGACAAAGATATAACACACAAATATAATAAAATGACCGAAAAATTTGACTATGGCTAAGGCAAAATAGTTCAACATAGCAAAAATAGCCTAGACATGATTCTAGCATGAATACTAACTCACAGTCATATAAGTGGAGGAAACACGTATAAAACATGCTTGATAAAGAAGGCATATAATAGCCTAACGTCTACCCTATTATCAGTAACCATGGTGCATGCATATACGGTCGTCACCTCACGTATATTCATCCCAACATTTAACACGCATCATAGCCAACAGGGAAATACCCTCAATCAAATCCCGGGCAAGATACTTACCTCGTATGGGCTAGTCTTCAACATCGAATAGCGTCAAAACCTCGCTCTAGCTTTCCAATCATGAAAATCCAAGCCAAACATCATTCAAGGAATTCAACAATTCTAATAGAAAGCGATCCCAATCCATAAAGCTTCAATCATTAAATAATTCTCAAAAGTCAATAAAAGACAACCTAGATCCACGTGCTCAAAATCCAAAACTAATACCAAATTCCGATGGTCCATAACCAGTCGAGTCCAAATATATAATTCGTTTTCAAAATTGATTCCGAATCGGTACTCAAATCCCAAAAATAGGCTATCTTAAAGTGTAGACCAAACCCCCAAATTTCCTTTCAAAATTCCTTGTTTTAGGTGTACAAATCCATGGATAATCAATATGTAAAACCAAATCCAAGTGAAAATCTTTATTGTCACACCGTAATCCAATTAGAGCCGTGATGGTGCATAACACCGCTCTAGATATGCATCATTAAACTTCAACAACAATAAGAATTAGCCTTAACAATAGAATAGCATAACTAGCAAGTCAAAATGACAATACAACAGAAATCACCCAAAATCTGGTGTAACTGAGTGAATGAGCTCTAAAGAATACTAATTCTAAATGAAATACAATACTGTCCAAAAGACTAACCAGTAATAACAAAAGCCAAAGGAGGGAACTTTAAATCCTGTAAACGGAATTACAGTGCTGCCTAGAAATCAACAAGAAAATTCGGATAAACAGCTCACTAGCAACCACCGCTATCAGCAACACCTGAGTCTGCACGTGAAATGCTGAGTATAGTTCGAGTACAATCCCATGTCCTCCATAAGTAGGAAGCCTAACCTTGGAGAAAATAATGGCGAGGTTGGAAAAGTACAATGCTCCCTTTCAACAGCCAACAACAATAATAAACGCAAAACAAATGGCATATAAGGAAATTGGGCTGAATATAGGTAGTGTGAAGTACGGTTCATGAGTGTAGGAATTGGTCAATTGTGCATGCATACACCAATAAAGGTGATGGTGAGGTTGTTAAACTAATATTGGTGAGCTATTGATGTGGGGATTGGTTGGGAGGTGAAGGATTAGCACCACTAGACCTTGTAATCGAATTTGCAAGTTTTGATGAAATGCCTAAATGAGCTGAACCTTTGAGCCCCTTCCTAATTATGGCTCAATTTTGATATGGCTCTGTAGATTGAAACCGCTAGGTGTTTGGAACATTGTAGTAGTTCTAAGGGAAGCTCCATTGAGGTATATTAGCTAAACTCTTACCATAGAATCGAATTTCCATGAGATTCCTATGAATTTCAAGTATGGTTTGACCAAGATCCCATCCTTATTGTGCTAGACCATCACAAATGTTTTGATTCATCAGATATCTAATTACTCAAATCATGTTCAATTGCTCTATATGTATATCAAGCTCTCCCTTGGGAATTAGTTGAAATATGATCGATTTATCGAACAGGTATGAATTTAATCCATGGCACCATAGAAATATCTATGCTCTTCTTTATTAATGTTTCCAATGTGTTATATGCCCTTACGTATTCATTAAGTTAAAGCTATGATTTTCCAGATGCCATATAAGTTTCTTTAAATTCTTCATAATCCATGTCAAATGAAAGAATTAAAGTATGAAATATGAAGTGCGACTATCGTGCCAAGAAGGAGGATTACATGTGAGGCCAAGAGTGCCACTGAAATTGAAAGGAAGTATGAATGGCTAAATATAATATCCTTTTTATGATGAATATTTTTAGGAGTATCATTTGGTCACCGAGGAGGGATGGGTTATAAATGCCCAAGCCTGAAACTACACGTGCTGCTGTAGGGATTGATTGAGGGATAAATTCTTGTTATATTATATTGAAATTATTTCCCTTAATTGGGATGAGCTGATAGCTAGCAAAGACCATTTCGACCGGCATGATATTGTGGTGGGGCAGCTTAGCCGATCGGGCGGAGATCGGACTCAATGCTGCGCACATGGTTGTGTTGTGTTTCTATGTCGATCCTCATAATTTGGGGTGAGATGGATTAGCCGGTCGGGCAGTGATCAGAATCCATGTAATGGGAATGGTGGTGTATCGGTACTAAGGATCTCCCAACTAAAATGGAATATGTTTACTTGAAATTTTACTTTGTTTTAACTTGACATTTAAAAATGGTTGGTATACTCATTTTTTCCATGTTTCTCTCCTTATGTTGGCGTCTTATTTCCATGAGAGGGTATTTAGCTTTACATACTAGTACTATTCCATATGTACTAACATGCCTTTTAGCGGGGACGCTGCTTCATTAATGGATGAAGGTGGTTCCACAGGAGACGGCATCGATCATTGCTAGCAGTGCATCCTCTTCTCATCTTACTTGATGAGTACCACTTCATCTCGGGGCCTTGTGCCTTTTGATCCTTGTACATTGTATTTTGAGGTATAGCCGGGGCTTTGTCACCGGCACTTTCATACTACATTTATGTTCTATTTTGAGGCTCCGTAAACATAGTGTGAGCTACGTTTTGATTTGGGGAAATAGACTATAAAAGTTGTAGTAGTCATATGTTCCACTTTTTAAATATGAACTTGTAATCCTTAGGTAAATATTAATGATGTCCCCACAAGGATTGAACTTGGTACTTTACATTTTACCCTCTCGCACTTTTTGGATTGAAAAGTGCATTAGGGAGTTGAGAAAAAATTTTGGCAGAGCAGGGCATTTCTGCGGTCCACTATGCGACTGCAAAATCGCTCTGTGGGTGACAGATTGGCCGCGGAGTGCAACAGAAAATGGCCAATTTTGGAGGGTCGTTTTGCAGTCCAATAAGCTACTGCATAATGCTTTTGCGGGCCGCACAATCCATCGTAGATTCAGCATAAATATTTCTGAAGGGGAGTTCTGCATTGCATTATGCAACCACATAACTAGTTTGCGGACCCCAAACCTGCCGCACACCTAACCCGAACGTCCCAGTCTTTGACATCACTTCTGCGGCCCATTTTGCGCACTGCATGTCCATTACACGGTCCACTCTACGACCGCAGAGCTGTGTTCGGAGGGTCCATTTTCTGGTTTTCATAACCCGACCCTACTTCGATATATAGACGTTCAGGACCATTTATTTAGTAAAAATATAATATTTTGAGAGTGAGGAAGTGCTCTAAAGTGAGAGAGGGTTCCTAAACTAATTGTTCATCAATTCTTGCTCAAGGCTTGGAGAACTAACAAGGTAAACTCACTAGGTCTTCATCCTAGACGTAAGATTCGACTCCCTAGCCCTCAATTTCAGGATTTAACTGAAAATTGGTAATGAGAAAAGCAATTCTTGGGTGTAGGAGGTTTTCATTATGCATGCATGTACTATCAAGTTTTGTGGGAAGATTGCTAAGCGCAATTGGGTAGACTTTGGGTAGTGGGATGACGGAATCCACCATAGGATGACATTGAAATCATAAAGCCCACCTAGTGTTTGATAAAATGCTCAAATGAGCTGGAGCCATGAACTCCTTCCTAATCTGCGTTCAATTTTGTATATTTCAAAATAGATTGAAGTGGCTAAGATTTACGAATCATTGTAGTAATTTAAGGAAGCTCAAGGCAAGGTATGTTTGCTAAACCTCTCTCTCAGAATTAAATCCCACATTGTTCTTGTAAGTCCCGAGTTGTTCATTGTAAATTGACTATTCCGAATAAGCTTTGTGTCAAAGGAGATATATATATATATATATATATATATATACATATATATATATATGTGTATATATATATATGTTCAAAATGTGTTCCAGATATTTTTATCACATTATGTTATTCTTTGGAAGCGTGTTCAAAGTTTGTGTTATTTATTAAAATGTTGTGACTTTAAGTTCAAGCCCAAATGAAAGTTATTCTGCCAAATTGTGTAAGAAATATCTATGTGCCTAAGACTCTTATTTGCTCACATGTGTATTTAAAATCTTAATTTGAAAAGCCTTGTTATTGATGACCAATAATGATATTTGAAAGTGAAAGAAGGGAGTTTGAAATTTGAAGCACAACCGACGTGCCAACAATGATATTGCGTTATGGCCATTGGTGCCAGTGAAATGAATGACATGTAAAAGATAACGAAATGAGTGGTAAATCTTTAAAATAATAAATGCTTTGGGAGTATCATTTAGCCATCGAGGAAGGGTAGGTCGAAATAACCTAACTCCAAAACAACACGTGCCAGTGTAGGAGTGATTGAGGGGCAAATCCTTGTGTTAATGTGATGAGGTTGTTTCCACTTGTATGGGATGAGATTGATGTGTTGAGATGTTTCCCCTAAAATGGGATGATATTATTGCTAGCGATAAGTGATGTGATGTCGACCAACAGGACATTGTGGTGAGACGGCTTAGCCAATCGGGCCGAGATCAAACGCCATGCCGTGCATGTCTCTGGGTGAGACGCCTTATCATGTCGGGCTGAGATCGGACTCCGTGCTAAAAGCACGGTGGTATAACAATACTAAAGATCTCCCAACTTAAAAAGATTGAAACTTACTTGAAATACCTTTCCCCTTACTTGACACCTTGATACTGTTTGAGTGTCTTATTGATTTCATGTTTCCTTCTCTATTTACTGTTACTCGTTCTATTTAGAGGGTGTTTAGTTTCACATACTAGTACTATTCCACATGTACTAAAGTCCCTTTTGCCGGGGGCGCTGCATCTTTAATGGATGCAGATGGTTTCATCGCAGGAGGTACTGATTAGTGATAGCAGCATACCCTCTCCTCAACTGAATTGGTGAGCCCCACTTAATTTCGAGGTCCTGTATCTCTTGTCCTTTGTACATAGCATTTTGAGGTATATCCGGGGCCTTGTTGCTGACACTATCGTAGCACTCTATCGTTTCTAGTAGAGGCTCCGTAAGCACAGTGCGGGTTGTATCTTGTTTTGGGAAAGTTAAACTAAAATTGTTGTAATTGTATCACATGTTCCACTTCAACTACGAATGCATATTGTACTATTTTGGAGACTTGTTAATGACGTAACTAATGCAAATGAACTGGTGTTATTCACATTACCTCTTACTGTATAATCAATGAAATGTATCTTCTCTTTATTCATGGGAGAATTGGGTAGATGGAATTATGCAGGCTTGCTCGATTGGGGTATCTCAGTTGAGCGCTGGTCGTGCTCCCTGAGATCGGGGCGTGATGATAAAAAAGGCAAGGAGTGGCCAAAGGGCCAGTGCCACCCTAGGAGTGACGGATGATACTATACCTGATGCTCCGGGTGAGCACCCGAGGGGTGAAGACATTCCCCCAACCACAACACCTCCTGATTCTACTACTCTTGCTGAGAATCCACCAGTTCCCACTCCTACTGAAAATGCAACAATTCATTCTCCAACTGATATTTTGGTTCCACCTTCTGCCTCAACTTCCTCTCCTAGTGTTTCTGATGGGGACCTTTGGGGTGCCGTATAGATTGTTGACTAAAATAGTGGCTTCCTAGGCCCAGAGATTGAATGTCACATCTACCTTCTCTAGCCGACAAAAGGATTCATCTAGTTCCAGGGTGAATCAATTTCTTTAGCTGGATCCTCTGGTATTCACAGGTACTAAGCTCGAGGAGGACCCCCAGGATTTTATTGATGCGATGTACAAAACTCTCTATGTTATGCGTGATGTTATGAGTGCTCCAGAAATAGAAGCACTGGAGTTGGCCTCATATTGCCTTAAGGAGGTGGCGTATTTATGGTTTGAGCTGTGGAATGATTCCCGTGAGGAGGGTACCCCTCCGACAAAGTGGAGGGTTTGCGGATGCTTTCATTGATCATTTCTTGCCAGTCGAGACTAGGGAAGCCGTGCTGCTGATTCTGAGAACGTGAAGCAAGGTAGTATGAGTTTGTGGATTTACCATATGAGATTTGTGCGTTTGTCCAAGTATGTTGTTTACATGTTGCCCATTATGGAGTCTAGGGTGCACCAGTTTGTACAAGGCTTTAGCTCTTTGGTTATCAACGAGGCCGTTACAACCGCTTCGAATTCTGACATGGACTATGGGAAGGTGGCATTTGCTCAAGCCACCGAGGCCCAGAAATTGAAGAATAGAATGGAGTGAGAAGGTAGGAAGAAGGCTCGGTCTGAAGGCAACTTTGCTGGTTCTTCTAGTGGGGTAAAGGGCTGTTTTCAATGGAGGGTCATTTGGACAGACACAATCATTTGCTCAGTCTTCAACCAGTGCAACGCCATCAGGTGCGGCTCAGCTGCAGTGGAGTCGCTTCAGGCCTTGTCAAGACATCATTGGATCTTATCGTTAGGGTCAAGCTGGCGGGAGACTCCAATGGTAGCAGAGGACCACAAGCCCTAGGTGTGGAAAGACGCAGTCAGAAGTCTGCTATAGGGACCATCCTGTGTGCTATGAGTGTGGTATTAGGGGTCATATTCAGAAGAAGTGCCTTTTGTCGCGTCAGAGTACTGGCAAGAGTATGGTGCAGCTAGCCAGTTTAGCAATAACCACTTCTATATCACCTCCTTCGGCTCAAGGTACTCCGGAACCCGTAGGGCATGGTGCAGCTAGGGGTGGTGCATAGAGTTCGGGAGGACCCGTCTATACTATGAGGTGTTGCCGGAGTTTAGAGGCTTCTTCAGATGGTGTTATAGGAAGATTAACTGCCCAATCTCATGATGTGTATGCTCCTATAGATCCTGGTTCCACCTTGTCATATGTCACTCCTTATGTTTCTATGGAATTCGAGATAGAACTGGAACAACTTCGTGAGCCTTTCTCTGAATCTACTCCAGTCGGTGAGTCACTACAGTTTATAGGGATTATGTTGTCATGGTACGTGGTTGAGACACCATGGCCGATCTCATTAAATTGGTGATGGTGGATTTTGGTGTAATAATAGGGATGGACTAGCTTTATTCATGTTTTTCCAAGCTCGAATGCCGAATTAGGCCCGTTAGGTTTGAGTTTCCAAACGATCCAGTCATTGAGTGGAAAGGGGATGGTGTTATTACAAAGGGTAGGTTTATTTCTCACCTTAAGGCTGCGAAGATGATCAGCAAGGGGTGTATCTACCACTTGGTCACCAAGTCACGGACACTATGGCTGAGGCACCAGAACTTGAGTCCGTGCTAGTTGTGAATGAATTTCCAATGATCTTTCCTGATGAGCTTCCTGGGATCCCACCGGATAGGGAGATTCATTTTTGGATCAGTGTGTTTCCAAGCACGCAACCTATAACAATTCCATTATACAGTATGGCTCTGTTAAAATTGAAGGAATTGAAAGAATAATTGAGGGATTTGCTGGAGAAGGGTTTTATCCGACCGATTGTGTCACCTTGGCACACTGATTCTCTTTGTAATAAAGAATGATTGGTCATTGAGGATGTTTATCGATTATCGCTAGCTCAACAGGGTCACAATCAGAATAAATACCCATCGTTAGGGATATATGACTTGTTTGGTCAGTTTCAGGGTGCTGAGTACTTCTTCCAAGATCGATTTAAGATCGGGGTACAATTAATTAAAGATTAGTGAGCAGGATATTCCAAAAACCGCTTTCAAGACTCGGCGTGCGTCCTTTAAGTTTCTTGTGATGTCTTTCGGGCTAATGAATACCCCGACAGATTTCATGGATCTTATGAATCTATCTTCAAGCCTTTCACCGACTCTTCTGTGATAGTGTTCATCAACCACATCCTTTTCTACTCACAAAGTCGAGAGGACCACGCCGATCAACTCAAGGCAGTTTTGCAGACTCTATGTCAGCACAAGTTGTATGCAATATTCTCAAAATTTGAGTTTTGGCTAGAGTCTATCACTTTCTTGGGTCATGTTGTATCTAGGGAAGGGATAAAGGTTGATCCTCAGAAGATCGCAATTGTGAAGAATTAGCCTAGACCTACAACTCCGATGGAAATTCGCAGTTTCTTGGGCTTAGCTGGGTACTACCTGAGGTTTGTGGAGGGGTCCTCTACTCTTGCCTCTCCATCAATTAAATTGACGCAGAAGGCAGTTAAGTTCTAATAGTTAGATGCCTGTGAAAAGATCTTCCAAGAGTTGAAGTCAAGATTGACTACGGCACCAGCTTTGACCTTACCAGAGGGTACAAATGGGTTTGTGCTGTACTGTGATGCTTCCATGATCGGACTTGGGTGTATATTAATGGAACATAAAAAAGTCATCACGTTTTCTTCCAAGAAACTTAAGAACCATAAGAAGAATTATCCAACATATGACTTAGAGCATGCGACGGTGGTGTTCGCATTGAAGATTTGGCGTCACTATTTGTATGGGTCCTTGTAAACATATTCACCGACCATCATAGTCTTCAGTATATTTTCATGCAGAAGGAATTTAATCTAAGGCAACAGAGATGGCTTGAGTTACTCAAAGACTATGATATCAATAATCTATACCATCTGGGAAAAGCTAATGTTGTGGCAGATGCCCTTAGCTAGCAATCCATGGGTAGTATGGCTCACTTGGGGGCATGTCAAAAGCTGTTGGCCAAGGAAATTTCTCATTTGGCTAGTTTGGGATTTCAGCTTGCGGACTCTACCGATTGTGCAAAATAAGGCTGAATCATCACTAGTAGTGGAAGTCAAGGAGAAGTAGTATGATGATCCGTTAATGGTGTAGTTGAAGGATGGTATACATAAGCACAAAACCACAACTTTTTCTCTTAACATTAATGATGGCACGCTAAGGTACCAAGGATGATTTTGTGTTCCGAACGTAGATGGTCTCTGGGAGAGAATCATATTCGAGGCTCATAGTTCTAGGCATTCCGTGCGCCCAAGCTCTATAAAAATGTACCATGATCTTAAGGAAGTCTACTGGTGGAATGACATGAAGAAGGATGTAGCAGATTTTGTGGCTAGATATCCAAACTGTCTGCAAGTGAAGGCCGAGCACTAGAAGCCAGGTCGCTTGGCACACAATATAGAAATTCCAATGTGGAAGTGGGAGATGATCAATATGGACTTTTTGGTAGATCTACCTCGCACACCTTGTAAGTTTGAAAATTGATTTTGGTAATTGTGGATCGACTCACGAAATCCGCACACTTCTTTCCTGCTAAGACCACACAGCAGAACAATAATCTCAGTTGTATATAAAGGAGATTGATAGGTTTCATGGCACTACAGCTTCTATCATCTTAGGTCGAGGGGCACAGTTCACCGCTAACTTTTGGCGGATATTTAAGCAAGGTTTTTGATGTTACAATTGTCTCCTTTTCTTGTTTCAATAAGCACTGTATTGTTATCCATTGCTTTCATAGAAAAATATTGCCTTTTGCGCAACTCCACTAACTGGACAATGCATATTAACACGTTATTTCTGCATCAAACTCTCGTACTTAAATTTTTTTTTCTATTCCTAACTGGATGGCTTGTATAGGATGCAACTTTTCTACAAGCAGTTGGAATCAAACAACCAAATGCTGAGAAGTGTTGATAGTTGAATATTGAGAATGATTAAACCCAAATGCAGTGTATGTATCAATAGGTATCATAAAGGTCATTATAATAAGCTGGAGTCTGACGTCTTAAGGAATTGCCAAAGAAACTAAATAAACAACAATTCTTGTATAAGAAACTAGCATAATGTTAGAAAGTTCTGTGCTATTCTTTTGTTCCCACTTACAAGGAAAATAAGGAAGTAAAGAAGGCAGAGATGGCCAATTGAATAAACACCCAAGTGAAATCTTCTTCATTATTCGCTCCTGTCAATGCCAAAGCTAGTTCTGTAGCTACCTATATATGATGGATTATCGAAAACAAACCATTATAAAGGGGAAAAATAAATAAAAAAAACAAATAGTGATTAATGTGAATTAAAGGGTATTACAATGGCTACAAATTTTCCTACTTGAATAGCCAGTGAAGGTTTAAAGAAGTCAAAGTGTCGATAGCCACCAAATGGTATGGAAATTACTTGTAAAAATTAACAAGCGGATAGATGAATAGTGAAATTGAGAATTTTTCTGACTATAAGTAACACTTAACTAGCTCCTTTATATAGAGTTGCTGAGTCGGTTAGAATTCCTCTTCCAAATTGAATTCACCAAAGACTAGGTTTGCCGATTAATACGACACATTAGAGAAAAATCAGAAAGAGAATTCTAGAATGAGCAAGGAGACAATGTAAATTTTACATAATAGAGAAAAATAAGAAGCATACAATGCAATAGCTAAAAAATACAGAGATCATAGATTAGTATAAATAGAAATCGAAAACTCAATAGAGTTGAGAAGAAAGTACTCACACAGATTAAACTTCAGTAGCCCTAAATATATTTTAGGGTTTCCAACAATTCGAAGCAGCGACCAATGGAAGTTCCCTATTTCTGTCTCTCAAATCCACTGTTAAGAAGGATATTAATTTTAGGAAAGAATAAAGATAAATTTT